>WNHD01002812.1:0-19252 GCA_011057455.1 Ganaspis sp. Gsp50 | reverse complement strand
CAATTGAATTAAATGAAATTGAATGAAATGCAATTGAATGAAATGCAATTGAATGAAATGCAATTGAATGAAATGCAATTGAATGAAATGCAATTGAATGAAATGCTATTGAATTAAATGCAATTGAATTAAATGCAATTGAATTAAATGCAATTGAATTAAATGCAATTGAATTAAATGCAATTGAATTAAATGAAATTGAATTAAATGCAATTGAATTAAAATTAAAAATTAAAATATTCTTACTTCTAAATAGTAGTTTCAAATTGTATACATAATGCATTTGAGAATCGTTATTTCTTTTGGTATGTTTTTCTGTTTACTTCATGGGTACAATATTGATGAGAAAATATAAAACTCTCTTACCGGGTAACAAAATCTAAAAAGGATCCTTTATACATTATACAGGAAATACTACAGTAGAGAAAGAGATAATTGGATTGTGTAAATTTTGCCCAGGAAATGTTTCTTATCAAGATTTCTTTTTCGTATTTACGTCAACATTTATATCGCTTTATTTATGTCGTTTACGGAAATCCTTTTACTTCAACATTGATGATTAACAAAATTTCTATGATAAAGTTATTTTTTTAACACATGCGGCATTTCTTTATAAAAAGGGGTATTTTCACATGCGGTATCATAAAAAAAACATTTTCATTTACACTAATTTTTATGAAACCACTTTATTTTTTAAACTCACATTTGTTATATCAGAACATGCACCTTTTTTATAAAATATAAATTAGAAGCGTTTACATAAAAAGTCACACCTTTGGAAATAGGGTGGAGTCTTTCTGGAAATAACTGTCATGTAATAAAAAAAAAGTGTGAGAAGTTGAGCAAGGAGTAATTCTAGTTTTTGAAAAGTTTATAAAACTAATTTGTTCACAATATTATTAGTTATATTGTTAAAGAACTTTTAAACTTTTTTAAAAAAAATAAATACTTTAATCTACAAAGCTCCTTTTCAATAAACTTGTTAAATAAAAAAATCTGTAAAATTATGTTTAAGTTACATTTAATTTTCAACGTATTAGAAAATTTTTTTTCTATACGTTGAAAATTAGTGTTATCATGTTTAGACAAATTAATGTGAAAACATGTAATAAGCTCTTTACAATAAAGCATGATAAAAAATGCCTCTTGTTGGAAAATAATTGCTCTTATTAAATTTTATACGGGAAAACAAAATATAATTGGATTAAAATGAAAATATTTTTTACGTTGATTGACTACAAAACAAATATTTAACATTCACTTATCGAGCTGTCAGGTATCATGAAACAGGGTGTGGAATATATATTAAAAATATGGTATAGAAATTGGTGTTTTATAAAATTAACTAATAATTACAAGCTTCGTAATGCTTTATGTCTAGAAAAATGAAAATACTACAATTTTTCACAAAAATGCAAATTGCACTAATAAGTATTATTTCGAAGTAGTTTGTATTATAATGTTGCTCTGTAATTATTAGATTGTAATTGCTTGTATATAATTGCATATAATAAAAAACATAAGCAGAATTTAAAATTAAAAATATGTGTAGGATGAAGTAGTTTGTGTTTCGCTCGTTTATAAAAGCAAAAGTTGCAATTCCTAATAAGAAGAAAATGTTTAATTTAATTAACAAAGTTTTTATTCATTTAACTTGCTAATATATTAAGTAGACAACAAACGCATTTTTTATTTATTGCTTTGAATGTTTTTAAATTTTACTCTTTAATTCAGAGTCAGTAAAAAACGTTAATAAATTTAAATCAACAACTTACTTTTTGCAGTAAATTAATTCAATCTGATTAATTTAATTAGTTACATTTGTAATAAGAATAAATTAAATAGTCGAAAAGTAAAGTTCCGCATTTTCAGTTTATTACACATTTTTTACAATTACAATTTTTAAAATTTTAACATTACACACTTTTTTTAATAAAATACGTTTACGATGTTTAACTTCTACCACAACATATTTTAAATTTTAGCTAAAGCTACAAGTTTACAATACTTTTCCATTATTTCCACAAGTTTTTAAAATTGCAGTAAACTTGTTAAAAGTTGACGAGAATAGAGAAAAGGTTGATAAAGTTTGTACAATGTAAAGAACTGTGTGAGTACACAATAGAAAATTATAATTAAAAATTTATCGGGCAAGATTATAATTAAGTATTTATTTAAAAATTAACAATGTAAGTGTATGAGCTTCTAAATGTGACCTACAGCTGGCACCACTTACCTTCTGTAGGTTTTTCACACTTCTATTTTTGAAAGTTGTTTTGCAACATCGATACTTTACCGACTGTGGTTTTCGTTAAAAAATAGATTACTATGTGTTCCTTTAAAGGAAAGAAGCTTTAGAGAAATCGTTCTTATTAACGATCGATTATATTATGTAGCAGTAAAAGATGTCTGCATTTCCTGTTTATGAATTTTTACGACTATTGAATAATATTTAAACAAAAATGTAACAATTATTATCCTCTATATGAAGAAGCAGTTAAAACTGTTTACTGTTATAACGTTTACTGTTTAATAGGAGATTTTTTTTATTGTTTAGAAAATGCGCTTTTTTACAACTTTGACAAAAACGAAGATATTGGATAATTACCGGGACGTTGTTCATTTCTATTGAATAACACTGTTTTCATTTAAGTAACATACTAGATTAAAAAAAAATTAAATTTAGTTTCATTAAATTAAAAAATATATACATACAAAAAATACAAACATACAAAAAAATACAAAAAGAAATACTAAAAATTAAATAAATAAATGATGTATTTTTAAAAATAATATAAAATATGTTGCGGACTTTTATTGTAATACTAATTCATTGCCCTCAGATTCTTGATAAGATTCAAATAAATTAATGACCACCAAGGACCAAGAAAAACTTTTATTGTTAAATAAAAGATTTTAAATATTGTTAAATAATAAATAGCATGAATTATTATAAATTATAAAATATTACACTGTGAGACTTATTTGTTATTAATTACATAACTTTAAACAAATTTTTGTAAATTTGATAAAATGTAAGAATTTCTAAAATGTAAGAAACTTTGTAGAATCTTTCTCGATTTCTTCATATTTATTCATGCCTTGAAACTTATTGAGTGAATGTTAAATACATGTGTATGCGACCATAAAAATATCACAACTTTAATGCTTGCTGTATATTAATTAGATATTAGTAAAGAAATATGCATTCTAAAATGAGAGTAATAGAAAAATTTACATATGAGAAATGCAGTATAAAATATCTTCATAAAAATCTCATTTTCTTGTAAATATGCATGAGATAGACTTTCAAATTTTCATGCGAATTTGATAATTGTTAATAAATGGTTGTATTAATTAACAAATTGACAATTGTTAATAAATGGATGTATTAATTAACAAATTGACAATTTTTAATAAATGGATGTATTAATTAACAAATTGAAAATTGTTAATAAATTAATTAACAAATTATTAGTCATTTAATCAATAAGAAAATGAATTGTGGGTCCACGTGCAATTATACTGCAGAAACAGGTGTCTTATTTTAAGACGTTTAGACATTTAAGACGTCTAGGGCTTATTACTCATTAGTGGAAGTAACGTAAGACGCTTCCTTATTGGTCCAAATTTTAAAACGCCAATAAATGTCTTAAAAATAACCACCTAAAGGTCTTAAATCAAGACACCTGTTTTTGCAGTGTACTGCCTCTGAATTTGTACGCAACTTTCGTGCGCAGCCAGAATCTGAATCAAGGAGAGGATAATGGTTCATGTGTAGAGGCGTTTATTGCATGCGGCCACTCAATTAATAGCTATACAGAACGCATAAATAAGTAGTACAGTTTTTAATACAAAATCGATCTAAAATAATCTTTAAAAACAAAGCACGCTTAAGTTATTCACGATGTGATTGTTTCATATATCTTATAAGTTCTGAATTATAATTATTATTCAAGTTAAGTTTATTACCCAGGTGAAACAATTCCTTGGAAACGACTCCCAGGAAAACTTCACAAAGGTTGTTTTGCATATGTTTTTCCAAGAATGAAGTTTTCTTCGGAATCGTTTCCGATGATTTTTTTCACCTGGGTATTATTATTATTGTAATTACCTAGTGGGAAATTAACCATTAGCGCATTAATGGCCCAATAATGGAACCATTGGCCCAATAGTGAACCAATAATGGCCCATTAATGCGCCAATGGTATAACCATTGGCAATTTCGCACTGGGTATTATTCAAGTTAAGTTTATTATTATTATTATTATTATTATTATTATTATTATTATTATTATTTATTATTATTATTATTATTATTATTATTATTATTATTATTATTATTATTATTATTATTATTATTATTATTATTATTATTATTCAATATATAGAAAGGCTAAAAACAATCTTATAGTTTTACGAGTTATTATTATTATAATTATTATTCAAGTTAAGTTTATTATTATTATTAATGGCATTAGTGTCAATTAAATCGTATCAATGGTATGGAATTTGTCCAGACTCACCCGAGACAAGGCCACGAATTTTTTGACCGCCGTCTCGTCGTCAAAAGAGCAAATTTATCGAAAAAGTGTTAACATGAATCCACAAATCTTTTGTTTATAAAAAAATTTCCACTATTGTCTAAACAGTTCCATATTTATTAACAAAAGTTTCGCTACAAGAATAAATAATAAATAAACAAATTGTAATAACAAATAATTGTATACAAACAACAAATTGTCAATATATTAACAATTTTATTTTTCTCCCCAGACGCAAATTTCAGTTTTTTAAAATTTTTTTCGAAAAAGTCAACAAAAGAGTTTTTTGCTCTCTCAAAAATATTGTGTAAGAAAAATCTTTTTTGGGAAATTGGGATGGTGATGTTCGGACCAAGAGTAAATCGAAGTGAGGGGTTGTTTCAACCCCCATGGAGGGGTTGGACGTCCCATCCGCGGGGATCAATAGCCAAGCAGTGTGCTTCGCGCCGCGGATAGACACACGTTGTTTAGTGTTGCTCATCAGGTGTGTAATACCTGCTACATTGCAGCCTCTACAGTGTAGAAACTTTCTTCAATTGCTCTGCATAAGGTCTTTTAAAAAAATGGCATTCTTCCAATAAGTGCTTCCTTGTGTCGTTTCGCAAAAAAATCTTTAGCAGGCAATTAGATGGCTTGCTTACTTTTATTTTGAATGAATGGAGAATATCAAAATAAATCAAAATATCAAATGACTTTTATTTATTGCTCACTGCTGAAAGCGATTTTTGTCAACTCTCAGCTCAAATAGTAAACAAAACAAAATTTTCACTAAAAATAGTCACTGGTAATAGACAAAAGAGATTTATTTAGTAAACTGTTTATTTTGCTTTTTATACTTTAATATATAGGAACAAATATACAACACTTTGTTGTTAATAAAATCGACTAACGTTCGGTGTAGTTTTTTGAACTAATAACTTTTTAAAAATAGATTAATTATTGACTGAACCCGGAAAACGCTGTTCTTAGAAAAATTTGAATTTTACCTTCAGATGTTGTATACATATTTAGGTCAAGTTTGCAAAAGATGTAAAGAAAGACAAGAGTTTAAAGTTATTCTGAAAGACACATATATATATACTTATGGAAATAGAAGGAACAAGGGTGGAAAAGCGATCGATGACTTTCCTTTTATTCCCAATTTTAGACGTAGAATAATTCTTGATGTTTGTGTACTAGATTTTGTAAAAATTAAGTTTTCGTCACTTGATATCTGAAAATAAGAAATTCTTTTGTTTCTGGGTTATTCTTTTAGAGATGCAAGATGAAATGTACAATTCATGTCATTTGAGTTGACAAAGCGATAAGACTGCAAAGGAGGACTATTATAGATCTTTCTTTTTCAAAAACAATTAACAACTGATTCAATGTCTGCCTCAAACATCAATTGAAGAAAATCATCAATTGTTAGCTGTGTTTCAAAGCAAGCCAGTTTACTAAAGGGTACGTAAGATAATTTTCGTATTGTTTGTTGGAAATGATGCTCAATAAAAATAAAGAGAAGAGAAGAATTGGGTGGTTTTTTGAAATAAATAAAAAATCCTGTTAAATTGATGAATCCGTTTTCTGTTAAATTAAATTTACCATTCAAATTTCTGTTAAATTGAATTTATTATTCAAATTTCTGTAAAACTGTAAATCATATTTCTGTTAAATTAAATTTACCATTCAAATTTCTGTTAAATTAAATTTACCATTCACATTTCTGTTAAACTAAATTGACCAATCACATTTCTGTTAAATTAAACTGATCAATCAAATTTTCAGTTTAATTGAAAGTTCACGATTAAATTTTTAATAAACCCTGTTTTAATTAAAAGGATAAAGTACTCTAGAAAGATTGACAGGTACATAATTAATAAGTACACACACATATTTATACAAGTGTGTAATCATATCATTAGAAATATTTCCAATCTCGATCAAGTTTCACTGTTTTTGAATTTGACGTAAAAAGCAAATCCCTTTTTTCGTTTAATAAACAACAAGAATTAATTTTCATTTTGATCTTTAAATTGTATTTTTATTTATAAAGTAGAAGAGTAGTAGAAAGATTGAAAAGAGCGATCAATGTAATATTTTATTTGTCGATTATTCACAAGACTGTATTTTAATTAGAATGTATTTCAATACACTGCAAAAATAAGTGTCTTGATTTAAGATATTTAGGTGGTCATTTTTAAGACGTTTATTGGCGTCTTAAAATTTGGACCAATAAGGGAGCATCTTACGTTATTTCCACTAATCAGGAATTAACCCTAAATGTCTTATATGTCTAAACGTCTTAAAGTAAGCGACACCTGTTTTTGTAAGGTACAAAAGTTTTATTTATATTTCGGATATTTAAGACTCGAATATGTATCCAAATGGTATGTTAACAAATAGTATTATTTTGTTAGCAAATAGTATTATTTTGTTAGCAAATAGTATTATTTTGTTAACAAATAGTATTATTTTTTTAACAAATAGTATTATTTTTTTAACAAATAGGATTATTTTGTTAACAAATTATATCATTTTGTTAACAAAATCCAAATATACATAATCCAATAATATACACACATAGAGTCTAAATATGATCTTTTATTAGTTTATCAAATTACGTTGATTCAGTAGGGACTGTTGAGATTTTTGATCTCACTGGGCTTTGTTAAAAGTTTTATTAATATAAATTGTCGGTTCCTGTTCTTTAGACTGACAACACTCAATAGATTAAAGCATAAATATAGCAGACACTTTCTGATTTTATTGACGAGTCTTTTTAAATGTTTAAAATTGATAATCGAAAAACAAATCAAATGCTGTACAAAACATACAATAATATAAAATATTATATACAATAAATACATAAAGTGCAAAAGCCCTTCGAATACTTTCGATTATAATGTTGTTTACCTGCACGGAAAAACTTGTACAAAAATTAATTAGTTTATCAATTAATTATTTACAAAAGAAGAAGAAACTTGTCTAATTTTCAAAAATATAATACTTTATAGTTGTTAAAATAACAGAAAATGAAAAATTGGAATTAGCTCACGACATCCTCATTAGGTCAAAATCTAGAGTCTCTCGAGACACTTTTGAATGGTTACCTACTTCTATATGCACGTGAAAAGCATGCTATTGTTGCCACTTAAGAAGTTGTAGAGAACTTTCTGAGATAATTGTAGTATTTCCTGGCGTGCTAATACTTTAATTCATACAATATCCGGCCAATACTGACAGTTAATTTTTGAGTTTTGACCTTGATTACTCATATCAAATTTTCCGTTGGCATTATTGGTACATTCATTGACAAATTAAGCTCAAATTTTTTTAGGTGTGTACGTCTATTATTATTTAGAATATCAATAACACTTTTCGTCTGATTAAAACAAATTTTTAGTCTGATAACAATTTTGAAATTCATAAAAAAAATTCTTACATTAAAGATTTACCAAAAGAGTAGCTTTGATAGATTTACCAAAGTATGTAGATATCGAAAAACCAAGTAGTAACGTTATTTTTGAGAAAAAATTCAAAAATTGTTTTGAAATATTTGTGTAATTCAAGCACTTTTGTTGATTTCCTTTCTGTTACTGCAGCATTTTAATTTTCTCTGTAAATATATGTCAAACAGCAATGGCTGACTCAACTGGTCGTTACTACTTACAAAAAGAATGATTGCTCAAAGAAATAAGTGATGAAAATTATATAACATTAAATAAATTGAACAAGATTCTTTTGGGTTTTTGTTTCTTGTTAACAAAAATACGTGTTCTGTATTTATATCACTCTATATATTATTAATAAAAAAGTTGTAAATTTCATTGTCAATTAACTCAATTGATCGATGTTATTTATAAAAATTAAGTTCTCTTGTTTTGTATTAGTAGTATTTACTATTTTATATTTAGCATTGAGAAAATATATTTATAGTATGTTTAGCATATGAGTATTATAATATTATTCATTTTATTTTCTCAATGAATCGATGGTTGTTATACAAGATAATTTTATTTTTTATTTTATTTGTTAAATGGGATAATATTATAATATATTCGCTTTATATATTACGCTATATGTATTACGTTACTCTCTAAATCAGAATTAGTCACTTTTGGGCGTTTTGACTAATTGAACCGCATCGAATCTTTTATTAAATGAATTAGTAACCATTTTGACTAATTCAATTAGTCAAAAGTGACTGATTCAATTAGTCAAAAGTGACTAATTCAGATTTAGAGAGTAAGCTTTATATATTACGTTAAGCTAACAAAGCAAAAATATTTAAATTTCAGTATATACAAATTTAATATTCAAGGAAAAATTGTACCGATAACTTAAAAATGATATTTAGTAAAATTTTGACTGAAATATATAATGTACTAAAAAATTAACAAATGAAAGGAAAAATTTTATAAATTTAATAAACGATTCAACACATTAGGAAGAGGAAACATCTGCCTACTCTGGGAGAGCTTATCTTATTAAATATGCATTTAGCATGTAGATATAAACTAACGTAAACACAATTTGCATAAACCTATGTTTATTTAATTTTTCTTTTTGTAAATCATGAGCTCTAGAGGATGATTCCTTTTTTAAATAAAACTAATATGACTTCTTCAAACAATGTTTATAGAGTTATCTTAAACATAGATGTATTTTTTCATAAGACTACTGTGCGTGTGATTAAATGCCGATTGACAAGAAAATACATTTTAAAGGTAAATCTAGAATATTTGTTATTACTGTCAATCTTGAGCGATAACACATTAGTTATTACTATAGCTATAACACATTAGTTATCACTATAGCGATAAATAATTGGATAAGTTAACTGTCTTTAAAAAAAATTATACAGATAAAATATAAACAAAAAGAGTTGGATTTGTTGATCTTTTAAATAATCAGCCCTTTATGAAGGTTAAACGTGTTTATATATTAAGGCCACAAGTCAAGGTCGGTTGAAGAGGTGGCAGTGGCCTCAGAGCTTACTTACTACTTCTGCAAGTCAATCTATATAATATTAAATCAAGCACGATAAAAATACATACTGTATATAAAACATAATATGTACATAATGTAATTGAAGTTTTACAAATGAAGCTCGTAAAACGTAAAAATATTTGAAATCTCATTTGTTGTAGATTCTCTTTAAAACTTATTTCAACACCGTCACATGAGAAACTTTTTGATAACAAAATGCGTGTTTTGGTAAGTCTAAGCCCTGAAACAACAGTACGATAAAAACAAATGACAAATATTTTAGTGTCACAACCTATTAATTCATTTTAAATAATAAGATATTCTTGACATTCAGTCATTTGTAATCTTCTGATTCCTTGTTTGGCAAAAAATAGTAAAATATCACTTGAAACATTCTTCACTGAGAGAAAAGTTTTCTTGATTCAATGCAAAAATGCATTGGATCTAATCTACTTTATTCTTAGATTCGGACCTAGAATATGCATTCTTGAATCAAGAATAATTATCCTTGATTCAAGTATTTATTCTTAATTCAAAGTATTTATTCTTGATTAAGGAATACAAATTCTCATAACGAATCGAAAATATTCTTGAAACAAGAATAAGTTGTAAGTATATTTTTATTCTTGTTTCACGAATTCTTTTCTCTCAGTGTTCATCTAATGGAATATATTTTTTGACATCTGTCCTCAAATGTTTTTTTACTTAATAATAAATATGTATTAATAAAATTGATAAAATAATAAAAAATTGATAAAATAATAATAATGAAAAATTGCCACCTTTACAATTAAATTATATATTCACTTTTGGAATTGTTATTCATTACGGCATTTCATTAAACCGAAACAATTACATTGAATTCAGGGTACAAAATCACGGTGCTGTTTAGTTTTAGTCTAGGCTTCCAAGACTTCATGTTTGTTTTGCATACAATCTAACTGTAAAACTGAATCAGTGAAAAATGACTGTTTCAATGACCCTCACGATTACATTTTCTGAATTTTCACTGGTAATCAATCAAATTTGACTGCAGTCATTTTTAATTGATTGACCAATGATAAAAAATCACTGCTGTTTTTTCACTGGTTTATCAATGAAAAATGACTGCAGTCATCTTTGACTGATTACGAGTGAAAATTCAAGAATTGAAATTTGGAGAAGTGGGTCATTGAAATTCCAGTCATTTTTACTGATTTAGTTTTAGAGAGCAGCGGCACGTGATAATTTTTTTCTTAGGGAATACACGTGGACACATTGGAACACTGTTAAATTGGTCTCTATTTTCTTAAAATAGCCCCAGTCAAAAGTTTAGAATTAGAAAAAAGTGAAATTATAGGGGTCCTGAAGGAAAACGAGGTTTATTCGATCTTTTTGAATTCTTTTCCTGCGCTTATATATTTGTGATGATGCCTACATATAGCACTACATGTATATACATAGACATCCACTGCAAAAACAGGTGTCTTGATTTAAGACGTTTAGGTGGTCATTTTTAAGACGTTTATTGTCGTCTTAAAATTTGGACCAATAAGGAAGCGTCTTACGTTATTTCCACCAATAAGGAATACACCCCAAACGTTTTAAAATGTCTAAACGTCTTAAAATAAGACACCATTTTTTGCAGTGTCGTCGCCTAACATTAGACTGTACTCTCTAAATCTGAATTAGTCACTTTTGACTAATTGAGCAGCACCGAATCGTTTATTAAATGAATTAGTAACCATTTTGACTAATTTTTAGTCAATAGTGACTAATTCTCAGTAGAAAACTACGAATTCATTTTGTAAAGCCTACTAATTCAATTAGTGAGGGTTACAAAATGAATTGGTAGTTCTCTACTGAAAATTAGTCACTATTAACTAAAAATTAGTCAAAACGGTTACTAATCCATTTAATAAACGCACAGAAAAAAGAAAGTCTTAAACCATTTACACAATCAGTCAATTTTGTGGCTTAAAACAAGACTTAGTCATTTTTGGTCTTAAAATCAGTCTAAATTGACACTTATGTAAACGGTTCCAGCCAAAAATGGGCTGAAAACAAGACTTCTTTTTTTCAGTGCGATTCTGTCCTATTTCAATTAGTCAAAACGCCCAAAAGTGACTAATTCAGATTTAGAGAGTAAAGTGAATAATCAGTAACCTTATAATCAATAATAGTAGGTTCCACAGATGGAAATGTAATTTTTAATTATGGAAATTTTCTCTATACACGTAATATTTGCCGTTCACAGTAAAAAGAAAATCGTATTTTAAGATGAATCTGAAATTAATGCTATCTTGAAAATAATATTAGTCTGCCTATTAGCATGCTTTCCACAATGTAACTGAATACAAGACGTGATCTGAAAATCAGCAGGGTCTGTCTTAAAAATGTTGCAACTTAAATTAAGACTTATTTCCTGTCTTAAAATAAGATTTACTTTTTAGTGTTGTTCCTCGCAAATCTGAGTTCATAATATCATGCCAATATATACCAAGCTCATCATAATCACATGTGACGCTCCACGAGAAAAGAGACCTTACGCGTTTTTGCATAAGGTCGCTATTACTATGTCGTACTGCTGCAAAAGCGACCATATTGAAAAGCGCGTAAGGTCCCTTTTCTCGTGGAGCGTCACATATATAATGATATTATTCTCCAGACGTTCTCATAAAAATGAAAGTTTTAAATCGTTTACACAATCAATTAATTTTGTTGCTTAAAACAAGACTAAGTTAGTTTTTCGTCTTAAAATCAGTCCAAATTGATACTTATGTGAATGGTTCCAGCAAAAAATGGGATGAAAACAATACTTTTTTTAGTGTTAAACAATTCTATTTGAGTAATAAATATAAGATAGAGTTATAAGGGTACTTTTAGAAGAAATATATTTTCATTTTCTAAATATATTTAAAGTTGACTTTTATGTGAAATAAACATCTCTTTAAATGCTTAGCTGCTAGGTTAGAAATCCGAGTTTAAACCTTTGTATCGGTGACTTAAAGATTCAAACGTCTAATTAGGTTTAAATGTTTAAATATTTAAATGTCAAAGGTTTAATTTAAAAAAAAATTATTTTAAAAACTTTTTACTTTAAAAAAAGTAAAAAAAAAAGTAAAATTTGATAGCTACAGAGTTATTTTGAGACGTTGAGTTTAAAAATAGATTGTAAAAATGGATTGTAATTAAAAATGACATTATAATAAAAGGAATCTAGAAAGTAATTTTATGGCAAAAGTATATAGATACTGTCAGTGAATGCAAATGGGCAAAAAAGGTATTCTATAAATATTCATGAATATTCAATTTTTTAAATTACTTTTTGATTACTCGATTATCTCAACAAAAAGGGATTGTTGGACCAACAAAAGAATTGTCAATATAGAACTAACAAATTGGTTTGTTGCCACAACAAATTGGTATTGTTGGTTCAACAAAAAGTTTGTTGTTTCAACAATTTAATTTTCAACAATTTAAATGTTGAAACAACAATACCAATTTGTTATAGCAACAAACTAATTTGTTAGTTCTATATTAACAATTCCTCTTGTTGGTCCAACAATCCCTTTTTTCCGTGATACTTTTATGACTGACTCAACCATAGCTATAGCTATAATTGTAGCAGCCATATCCGAATCTAAATATATTTATATTTGACTCGGATTGATTGGTAATTTCTCAACTAACAAACTTATATTGTAGTTCACATAACCATTGTTTTTAAAAACTGCTTTCATTCTAAAAGATTTCTCTTTCATTACAGAGGATATCACAGCAATATTTCATATATGACAGTATTTTTATGGATATAACAACCATTAAAGATAAAATATAAAAAGAACATCACTTTTTGCTTTCAATGTAATCTTTTTGCTTTCAATGTAATTAATACTTCTCTTAATTTGCAATTGTTTTTAATTTAATTAATTTTAATTGTTTTTAATTGGAATTATTTGATCGCTTTTAGGGTCACTGTTAATTTTTGTCTTATTGAATCATTGAAAGAAATAAGATTCTTCCTTATAAACGCATAATTGATTACACGTGTCAAATCAGACATTTTCTTTATATCATTTCCCCGCAAGAATTTAAATTCCACTAAACTACGCTGAGAAAAATACTTGGCAAGCAAAACTGCAGTTTTTCTGGAAAATAATTTATTTATTCAGAAACATGTGAAATACGCAGCGTCTTCTTTAACTGAAAAATAGAACTATAAATTTTAAAGTATATACTCTTTTGAAACAGTAACATCAAATTTCAAAAGCACAGAATTCTTTTAGTCAGGAATCTTTTTTCAGTGTGTAATCTTAAAAAGTATGACACATTGATAAGTGGAATATTCTTTATTTTCTTTTATTCTTTGATTAATTTGAACAAGATGTTATACTTACTTATTTTATCTACACATGTACAACCGTCTAGCCTCATTAAATACAGGAACTAGAAATGAATCCGGCTTAAGAGGGTGGATATGGGCTGTTTGTAATAATACTTTTTTGTAATAAAAAATATATATGTATATATTATTCTTTTTTTATACACAAATATACACCTGTGTTTATAATTACGTATAAGCTAAGTCAGTTTTATCCGGTTCGAAGCAGAGAATACTATCTGTTACAATATTCTTCCAGGTAGAAAATCAGTTTTACAATCTCTGGTGGTATTTTTGTATTTCAAGACTTCATATACCCAGCTTAAAGAAAGTGTAAATATATTGAATATAATCTTGATCAAGTTCGTAATAACTTAAGCCGAGCAGATATGACTTTATTGGAGTTTAAAACAATTTTTTCATCTCTGATGACTTCGTACTCAATTGGCATTTCACATAAAAAAATCCGTGTAGTTTCAATGCAGAGCTTTTAAATTTCATATGGTACATTTGGATTTTTACAGACATAGAATCCCAGTGCTCGAAATTTAATAGGTGTAGCATTGAAAAATTTTCTTTCCTTTTCATTTAAAATTGACTATAAAGATCATGGGCTTACGGATTTTAAAAATAACGTCTCGACTGCAAAATATAACTATGCAGTGATTTTGCTTCCTCATAGGGAAGCCTTGTTTATAATGTTTCGTTTCTAAAATAAATAAATTAAATTCGTTTCTAAACACGAATTTGTTTTTCAAACTCTTCTATGGAGCAAATATTTTTATTTTTGTCTGAAAGAGAAAAATGCGGGTTTTAAACATTTTTTACTTTAGTATGAGCAAATCTTTTTCCGTAAAAATTTGTATGAATTGCTATACTGCTCATTGCGTATAGTGCATTTTTACATTTAGGTTCTATTTTTAGTAACTATGGTAACTTTACTTTTGGTAAATATGTTTTGCTTCCTGAAAAGGATAAGCTTTTATAGTGATTTTTAGTTCTTTCTATAGTTTGCATTAGGTCAGTTTTATGTCAAAATATTTCAAACTTTCATCTTATGATTTCTATAATATTTATTGATAGGTTATTCGGAAAGTGTGTGACGTCATTTGTGAATCAAGCAATGTATCATTTTTAACTATAAAGATTAATAGTTACATCCAGATCTCGGACAAATCGGTTTGAAAATTGAGTTTTGAATTTAAAAGGAAGCTTAAAAGGAAAGCTTAAAGGGAAAGCTTAAAAGGAAAGCTTAAAAGAAAAGCTTAAAAGAAAGGCTTAAAAAACCGATTTTTAAAAAAAAGTTAATTTTTATCGGTCTATGAAATTAACTAATGGACTCAATTTTTAATAGATACCAGAATAGAATAAAAATGGTGTTTGTCTCTTACCATCTAATTATGGATAATAATGTAGTAAATTCTCAAAACATAGGGTTTAATTTTGAAATTTATTTATTCTTTTTAATTCAAATACGTAGAGTTCATAATTAGACAAACAAAAAAACAGTAAAATAACTATAAATAGGTTTCTTCTCGAATTCTGCAAATCGTGGTTTTTAATTTCAAAGACAGAAGAGTTTGAATGAAAATCTTCAATTTTTTAGTCCCGACTTATTTTGTAATTTAAAACATTGTCATTTTTGACGTTTCGACGTTATTTATTATATAGTAAATGTTGTTAAGTATTTGGCATGTCCTCATCGGACAAGTTGAAAAAGAAACATGGTTCCTGAAAAACAATTGTTTGACAAATTATTTAAAAATCAAAATAAAAAATTTTTAAAAATCAATTTGACAAATGAATAAATGAAATTAATTAATAAAAAAAAATTAATTAACAAAAAAAACCTACATTAGAATTTTTTCAATGAGGACGTAATATATATATAACATCGAAACGTCCAACATGACAATGTTTTGATTTAAAAAAAAATAAAGTCGGGCCTAAGAAATTGATGATTTTCATTCAAACTTTTCTAAGTTTTAAATTAAAAAATTACTACGTTAAATGTAAGCATTCAGTAATAGTAAATAACAGTACCTATAATTCAAACACGATAATTCTTTAATTCTTAAAGTTTTTTAAAAATCATATTTGATTTTGACGATCTGCACGATTCTCAAACAAACTGAGTCAAGTTATCTCAATAAATTAATTTTACATGAAATTTACATTATGTACTTCAGTCTGCGTATCGTGCGATTTAATAATTAAAAATCAACATCAGATTATTTCGATTAAATCTAGTATTAACGTGTTAGAGCTGGTAGTTGGTGAATGGTGGTTTTTTACTTTTAAGGAAAGCAGAAAATCAGTATTTACATAAATTATTCAGGCTTAAATGTATGCAACAATTATACAGACTGGAATTGGCCAATTAATTCGCATGATGTGCAGCAGACGCAGCCGATTTGAGTTTTGTTAAATTTTGAATTGACCGAAATATGTTGATATTATCTTATCAAATGACCGGACGCTTGCCACTCGCTTCACCGGCGAAGTAATAGTTTGTTAACAGCTGCGTGGACACACAGTTGCGCGTTTAGACGCGGAATGTGCTCTTTACGCGGCTATTTTATGAGACATGAGTGTTGCTGTTGACAGAAACTTTTTTCATCAGCAAATCCACAAATTGGATATAACAAGATTATAGTTTTCACACATTTAAGTTAAAAGTCATGGATGATTTCCTTCTCAAGTACGTATTGAAATATCACCAACTAAATAAGAAATCCAATTCAATGAAAATTTTTTATAATTTTAATTTGAAGATTGGCCAACAAACGTTTAAAGATTATATTAAATTAAGTCAATAACATAAATTCGAATATTTATGTCAACCTATTTTCGCTATCGTGCAAGTTAATACATTTTATTAGTTTATAAACTGAAGTTTAAAAAACGAGACATTGTGTTGAAAGAGAGCACAATTATACTGAACTTTAAATCAATTTTAGAAGATTTTAGATTTCGTTTACATGACTTAATTTCAACTTAATTTTTTGAAAATTTTGTAATTGAGTAAAAAACAAAAATATTTATTGTATGTCATTCTACTTATTTGTATTTTTTTTTATTTGTATTTTTTTTATTGTATTTATTCTATTCAATTGAGAAAAAACAAAAATATTTATTGTATTTGTAAGTGAAAAGTATTTTAACTATATTGTTTCAAAACTTTTTAATCTTTCAAAAGTTAAGAGAAAGCAAATTTGTAGAAATTAAATTTAATGTAAAACATGTATGTACAGTTGCTGAACTCAATGTATTTTTAATTAAGTTTTTAGTATCCTTTGAAGTTGCTATTAAGGCCTGTACGAAAATAGAAATTAAAATTTTTATACATTATTTTATCATCAGTTTTATCAAAGTTTGAGCTCACGTGCTTTAAAATATTTATAACTTTCTAACACAATTTTACTATTTTATTTTTCACTACATTCTTTTTACTGGCGTAAAATTTAATAATTTTTTGTGAAATAAAAATAAATGTCGACCCGTAGGAGCAAAGATGTGTAGGTTTTGGATTTTTTAATAAAATAAAAAAACCTAACAATGGAGAGCAACATAATACCTTTTGCTTAATAATTTTATATAAAAAGTAAGAAGCAAAAATAAGATTACATATATATTTTACAATAGATAAATTTACCGAAAAAGTGTTTTAAAAAAAATCGTTAAAATTGTGGTCGTGATTAAAATCTTTATTTTCATTTTCAAAAAGGAATTATTATCTAGAATGAATTGAAGCTATTTACGAGTGATATTTCTACATGTGTGTAATTAAAATTACGAGACATCTTCATAAAAATGACATTTTTAGATAATTTTGAAGATTCTGAACAATCATTAGTTTCAAAGGTTTATTTTTAATAACTACAAAATAGAAGAAGCTCTTATCTCTCATTCGGATGATTCTTAAACGTCGATTGTTGATGAAACGAGCAGTCATTTTCATAATTGTTTTTATGTTAGTTATTTGCATATTATTGACGTAATCGTATCACTTGCTTCTCGCCTTTAAGAGAATTTAGTTAAACAAAGACTTTTGAATTATTTAGTACTGTTAATACACGAACCAGATTTATATGTATAGTCTTTTGGCAGAATAATATAAATTGTAAGTGGTAAATGTTTGTATAAAAATTCATGAATACGAAATAATTGAAAAAGAAAAGTAAACAAAACATGTTTATTCTTCATTTAAAAAAGTGTTCTCTAAAATATTGTATATCGAAAATACATCGTATTTTTAAAAATAGTTATCTTCTAGAAGTAGAATAAACTAATTTAATTCAGTAGAATATAATTCTTACAATTATAAGAATGACCCTAATTAATCTGCAAAATAAATAATTACAATTTGTACTCTCTAAATTTGAATTAGCTAATGAATAGGGGAAAAGTCGTCCACCTATTGAATTAGTAAAATTTTACTTATTGTTAGTAGAAAACTACTAATTTTTTAGTAGAATATCACTATTTTATAAGTAGAAAATTACTAATACAAATTTAGAGAGTACATGTACTATGCTTTTACCGATACATTGCATTTTTTTACGCAAATTATATTATTTTTTATTTCTTTGCTCATTGTTATAATTTTCCCTTTATTTTATATTTCACGAAAATACAAAAAATGCAGGAATGAAGTAAATTAACTTAATTTAACTGAAAAATTGAGGTTCACAATATACGCTTCAATTAGATGACATCTACAAGGTCCAACATATTTCCGTCCTTAACTTCGTTAATGCACAATGACTTCCGACAAATAAACAATTATTATCGTAACCTTTTACTCTTACACTCCTTTTCCAGACGTTTGATAGGGAAATAGGCTAATCACGTGTAAGAGTAGATATTTGTTCTAATAATTTTATTAATAATCACATTATAATTTTTAATATAAAAACAAAGATCCATTTCTTTATGCAATGATGCTTCCTCATAGGGAATCATTCTTTTATATAATAATTAATTTCATTATTTTAAACATTTTCTTACACTACAACTTTCAAACACGTTTTGTCAATGAAATATTTTAAATTTGACGTCATAGTTTACAAACACAGATTTTTATCAAATTTCTTATTTTCTCTCTTATTTTTATTATTTATTTCTTATTTCTCTTATTTTTTAGCAATTCAGACAAAATGATGAATATGGCAGTAAATCAACATTATTAATTATTATAATTATAAAAAGAAGGATTTTTATTATTTATTATTTTTATTCTTCTATACCTTTTAATAGCCATAGGGGAAGGTGCGGCAAAACCGGGTACTTTGTGTAAAAAGCTCGTTTACAAAAAAGCTATCCTACAAAAAAATTTTTTTAGTCTTAATATTTCTTCATTGACTATTTAACT
>WNHD01002811.1:0-30348 GCA_011057455.1 Ganaspis sp. Gsp50 | reverse complement strand
TACTCAAATTGGGGTGCTTTTTTCTGGGGAATCGAATGAAAAAAGAAAAATTCATAAAAAGTTTCCGGAACACTGTCAAATTTGCAAAAACGTGAGACATGATTTTCTCATTAAAAAAATCAAAAAATGAATGAATTCTTTTTTAAATTTCTAATTGATCCAGACGAGTGTCCAAAACGTTATAGTACTCAAATTGGGGTGCTTTTTTCTGGGGAATCGAATGGAAAAAGAAAAATTAAAAAAATGTTTCCGGAACACTGTCAAATTTGCAAAAACGTGAGACATGATTTTCTCCTTAAAAAAATCAAAAAATGAATGAATTCTTCTTTAAATTTCTAATTGATCCAGACGAGTGTCCAAAACGTTATAATACTCAAATTGGGGTGCTTTTTTCTGAGGAATCGAATGGAAAAAGAAAAATTCAAAAAAAGTTTCCGGATCACTGTCAAATTTGCAAAAACGCGAGACATGATTTTTTTATTAAAAAAAATAAAAAAATGAATGAATTATTTTTTAAATTTTTAATTGATCCAAACGAGTGTCCAAAACGTTATAATACTCAAATTGGGGTGCTTTTTTCCGGGGAATCGAATGAAAAAAGAAAAATTGAAAAAAATTTTCCGGAACACTGTCAAATTTGCAAAAACATGAGACATGATTTTCTCATTATAAAAATAAAAAAATGAATTAATTCTTTTTTAAATTTCTAATTGATCCAGACGAGTGTCCAAAACGTTATAATACTGAGATTGGGGTGCTTTTTGTGGGGAATTGAATGGAAAATGAAAAAGTCAAAGAAAGTTTCTGGAACACTTTCTAATAATATTATTAATGCGATTCTTTAGGAGGAATCAAACATTGAAAGTGAGATTATGTTTTTGTGTTAAATTTTGTTTTTTCAATTGGAAACAATCATTTTTTGCAGTTTTTTTAGTCGAAAGTTGCTAAATGTTATTTAGTAACTTTTTTTTTTACTAAAAAAGATTGCAATAAATGATTATGTTTCCAATTGAAAAAGCAAAATTTTACACAAAAACGTAACCTTACTTTTATTGTTTGATTTCTCCTTAAGAATCGTATTAATAATATTTCTATTAAATAGAAATTCTGAATTTGAAATTTATATTAAATAACAATTCGAATATAAATAATTCTTTTTAATGGAAATTCTGCAATTTGAATATTCTCCGAAATGAACTTTCGTTATATAATAAAATACATATTCCAATAAATGCAAATTATGTTAATTACAATTTCCAGTTATTAAAAATTGAATTTTTTATTAAATAAAAAGTCGTACGAACGGGGTTTCTGTAATTAATAATTCCGATAAATACTTCTTCGGTATAATAACAATTCGTCTAAATCACTATTCTACTAAATCAAATTCTAAGCTTTGAATATTCGAAATATGATTTTCACAAAAATGAATATTCGAAATTTCGTCTTTCATGCGCCTCGAGTTAAAAGAAAAAAAAATGCCTATACTCGGTACACATTCGACTTTACCTTGAAAAATCTTTTCAAAACAGATGACACTTGATTTTTCCAAAAAACTGTTTTCCAAAATAAGAAAAATTCCAATCAAGACAAAATGGAGAGAAAAATTCCAAACAAGACAAAACGGAGAGAAAAATTGAAGAGATATGCTAAAAGAGGTGGGACAAATTTATTAAGACAGAGTAATTATAATGGCAATAATTATTATTGTAACGATGAAGATAATAATACAAATCATAGTAGAATAATAGCGGTACATGAATTTTGTTTATCAATAATAGCGGTACATAATATAATAGCTAAAAGCTAAAGAGAACTATTTCTAGTAATTTTGGAAGAACCGCTTTGTTGTTGGATAGACAGATTTAGGATAAGGAACAGGATTTGTGTGAAAATTGAGTAGCACGTGGTCCCAGCGAACGATAGAGCGTTCTGCTCGCGGGGACTAAAAAAAAAGAGGGCGAATTTTTAGTTCTTGACAAAAGTGCCCTGGAGACCAAACAAAATGGTCTCGAGCACACTTTATGATTAACGGAATAAATTTACCGCGATCGATACCTGTAATCGATATTTCGATATAACGTTATCGCGCCCTAGATTGGGAACCGAATTTTCTGTTCCGTCAGTCTGAAATTGCTGTAAATGCTGATCTTATCTGATGACACAAATTTACTGCAAAGGTTTCTGTTGTTTCAGTTCCCAATGTCTCTCTCCTTTCTCGGGATAATCGCACACTCGTTCATATAGCATTTATTCGCGCGTCATCTCACACACACACACAAGCATAGATTCGCTCTTTTTCTTTCTCTCTCACTTAATTAGATACTTCGGGATGAAATACGATTTTCTGTAAATGAATTAGCCGCTTAAGAAGAGCTTTTGGAGGACTAAAAACTAGTGCCGCTGCTGGGACTGCTGCTCAGGCTGGTCGCCTCCTTGCTTGCGGACTTGGTTTCTGCTTCTTTCACTTCCTCGGGTTTGGGAAGAGCTTCAGCTTTCTGCTCCTTCTCTTCAATGGGTTTCGCGTCCTCGAGTGGTTTGGGTTCCTCGGGCTTCGACTCCGGAGCTGGCAATTCCTTGGCTTTTTCTTGTGGCTCTACTGGTTGAGCTGGAACCACTGCTGCTGATTCTTCCAGTGTCTTGAGCTCCCTCTGAAAGTAAAAAGTGAAAACAATTTTTACCCTGGTTGTGGTATGGAAATTACGCGCAACGCAAAACTTCCCAACTCTGGAACGCCGCCTCCGTCCTACAATACCCTGACATAGGTAGAGAAATTAAGGAACGACCCATCCCTGATTACGATTTAACACTTCTTGTTCAACTGTGGAGGTTATTTGAATAAAATCGTCAAAATTGAAGGTGCTGAGTCTCCACTACTCAATAATTCAGAAAAACGGCAATTCGTAAGAAATATACTTGCTGAGTCTCCACTACTCAATAATTCAGAAAAACGGCAATTCGTAAGAAATATACTTTATTAAATAATTAAAATGACTGCTCTACCGGGACGTACAAGGAAACGTGACAGCTGACTAGACCGTTCCGATAAGAATGAATCGCAAAGACAAGTGTAGCTGACGACACTCACTACTAAAGCTGCGTTCACAACGAGCGCAAAATGACAGAAATGTAAAGCTAACCCCACACAACTTCTTGTTAACTGTATAGATCAAGGTGTATAACACGTTATTATTTTCTCCTTGATGCGAGCTAAATTTTAACTCAAATGTTGGTAAATATTAGCTAGACAAATTTTTTCCTGCAACTACATTTCATCTTTGTTTTTTCTGTGTAAAGAAAGAACTTAAAACTCACTTTAAAGAAGAAGGAAAATCAACTTTAGAATTGAAAGCTTGAACCTTGAGGTTAATTTTGGTTGGAAAGTGAGTTACTTGAAATACGGCAAAATTAACAAAGCATTAAGTATTGTTAATTACGAAAATTAACAAATTAATATAAGGCAATCCTTTAAAGGTGGCAGGATCGCTGAAATGATTGGAAAAAAGAAAAAAGTATCTGCCCAACGTGCCAGAATGAGTAGCTCCTGGATACGACCAAAACATATAGATACGATCAGTGGTACTTTGGAATTGTTTGTACTACGTAATAATTGATCAGTGTCTATTTGTAATCGTAGTGAGATTGACCGTAGTGAGATTGACCGTAGTGAGATTGACCGTAGTGAGATTGACACTCTTTATGAGTGGTCTGGTTTTGTTATACTCACTTTAATGTTTTCTTCTTTTTTTCGGTTTAAATTGTGATTTTAATTTACCATACATTTATATATTATCAACAATTTTTCTAATATTTTTATTTTTGTAATAAATTGTAGTTTCTGAAGAGGACAGCAGTGCTGCCGAAACGTAAAGAATCTTGTTTTTATTTTTACCTTGACTCGGAGTGATCGTTAAATTCACTTTTTTTATTTATTTTAATGTCCTAAAGTCTAAAGATGTATTAGAAACAATGGAAGAACAGAAATTAATTAGAATTGGCTTTTGTGAAGCTGGTCTCCTAACTGAAAAGAACTACAAGGGGGATATTAATGTCCTAAAGTCTAAAGACGTATTAGAAACAATGGAAGAACAGAAATTAATTGGAATTGAATTTTTGGAAGCTGGTCTCCAAACTGAAAAGAACTATAAGGGGGATATTAATGTCCTAAAGTCTAAAGATGTATTAGAAACAATGGAAGAAGAATTTGCCAATTGAAGTGATACACAATTTATTTATTTTAACTCATTTGATATTTACTTTTAATTATTTTTGTAGAATCAAAACTCTAGAGCTGTTGTAATTGTAAAGATTTGGAATTGTATTTGTAAAGATTTCTAATTGTAAAGATTTGGAATTGTATTTGTAAAGATTTCTAATTGTAAAGATTTGGAATTTTATTTGTAAAGATTTCTAATTGTAAAGATTTGGAATTGTATTTGTAAAGATTTCTAATTGTAAAGATTTGGAATTGTATTTCTAAAGATTTGGAATTAATAGTAAACTATAAAATTTACTGAGAAAGATGAGTCAAAACTTCACTGGTATGCCAATAGGGTACATGAATTACGTTCATCATGATTTAGAAGCAAATTTTTTTATACGAATGCTTGGTTCAGTTGATTACAGATTACTAGCAGTCGCGAACTTTTTACAATGCCCTAAAGATCTGTTTTCTTTCGTTGTGGTTTAGAAGCTTGGAGGTAATTCTACAGGACGAGGTTCAGATAATTCTAGACGGGTTCGATTATGTAATTCAAATCTCGTGTAGAGTTTCGTAATTATCAACAGAATTGAACTTCAGGGCGATTTTAATTAACCGAACCCAGTAGGTTTGGGTCAAAAATCGGTTCAGGTAATTCTATAGATTCAGGTAATTCTATAGATTCAGGTAATTCTATAGATTGAGGTAATTCTATAGGAATAGGTTCAGGTAATTTTGTCAACCTCCTTCGTAGCGGGATAAATTTGGGAACTTACAGAATTCATTGTTCTCCCAGACATGAGTCTGAATCTTAGAATTAGAATCCAAGGATCATGAAACGTGAATTGGTTTTATAAGTTAGGGTTGTTTTCCAAAACTATAAGGACTTCTTCCATAAAAACGGTCGTCTTCCAAAAACGCTCGTCTTCCAAAAACGGACGTCTTCTAAAAACGCTCGTCTTCCAAAAACGCTCGTCTTCCAAAAACGCTCGTCTTCCAAAAACGGACGTCTTCTAAAAACGGTCGTCTTCCAAAAACGCTCGTCTTCCAAAAACGGACGTCTTCTAAAAACGCTCGTCTTCCAAAAACGCTCGTCTTCCAAAAACGGACGTCTTTCAAAAACAACCATCTTCCAAAAACGGTCGTCTTCCAAAAACGGGCGTCTTCCAAAAACGGGCGTCTTCCAAAAACGGGCGTCTTCCAAAAACCTTTAGGAGTTATAACCTAGATCTTCGAACCTCTTAGGAATAGCCAAATGATAAAACTGATCCCCAGGAGTGGTTTCGGCGCCAGTGGTTTTTATCGAAACGATTGATAATTACCTTTTCATCAACAACCTCAGCAGTTTTGGTGATTGGTGCTGGCTCCTCAATTTTAGCAGGTTCGGCAATTTTAGCGGGTTCTTCGGCTTTAGGAGACTCCTCGATCTTGGCAGGTTCGGCGGATTTGCTGATAGCCACGGGTTCTTCGGATCTAGCTCCCTGTTTGATTTCCTGAGGTGCAACTGATTCCCGTTTGATTTCCTCTTTCTCCGGGAGTTTCTCCTCCTTCTTGGGTTCTTCAGCCTGGGGTGTTTTCTCATCAGCTACAGGTGCGTCCGCTACCTTTTCAGCAACAGGTTTCTCCTCGATTTTCGCCTGCTCTGATCGCTTCTCCACTTGGATTGGTTTCTCCTCAGCCTTTTCTGTTTTCGGCTCTTCCTTGATCTTCTCTTCCTGGGCTGGGGAGTCAGCAATCGGGGCAGGTTCAGCTGCTGCTGCTGCTGCTGCTTGAGATTCGGATTCCAATCTAGCCAAGTTTTCGGAGGATGGAGTGTTTTCTGCTTCGGATTTCGCCTCGGGTTTCTTCTCGTCGGCTAAAATTGGCTTTTCTTGGGGTTTTTCCTTCTTTTCTTCGGAACTCTCTGCACTTTCGGAGCTCTCGTCGCTTTCTTTGCTTTCGTCTTTCTTCTCGGCGCCGGACGAGCGGACCTTGTGCTCGTGGCTTTCGTGGCTGTCGTGGTGAGCTTCGTGGCTGTCGTGGGCTTCGTGTTGACCTTGGTGACTCTCGTGGTGGTGATCTTGGTGACTCTCGTGATTCTCGTGACTCTCGTGTTTTTTGTGCTCTTGGTGAGATTCTCTCTTTTCCGTCGACAGGGGCACCACCGCTGATGGTTCATCCTTCAAAGGAGAGGGTTCTACCTTGGCGGGCTCTGCCTGATCAATCTTTTCCGGCTGATTAGGTGCATCCTTCAAAGGTTCGTCCGCCACTGGCATCACCATCACAGTCTTCACCGCCAGTAGGCATATTGTCAGGACTAGAATATACTTGACCATGTTGCTACCTGCGAACACAAAATTGGAATTGGTGTAAAACGATTTTGGACATGTTCTTATACTTTAATGTTCCTATACTTTAATGTTCCTTTACCTTAATGTCCCTATACTTTAATGTTCCTATACTTTAATGTTCCTATACTTTAATCTTCCTATACTTTAATCTTCCTATACTTTAATCTTCCTATACTTTAATCTTCCTATTCCTTTAATGTTCCTATACTTTAATCTTCCTATTCCTTTAATGTTCCTATACTTAATTACATATAGCTAAGTCTCTTTAAGGTGACAACTTAGTTTCCAGATGCTGTTTTGTCTCCAGGACATCTTTATTGGAAAAATTTTTGAAAATTCTTACAAGAGAAATGCTTTTGAGAATATGTTCCTGCTTGATACTTTTTTAGGCAAAATTTTTTACTGTCCGAAAATTATCAGGCTACCGGAAGATGTAAATTTGGGTTTAATTGGGTTTAGGAAACTGCGGCAACATGGGTTAGTGTTTGATTCGAATGATTGTGGAATATTTTGGATAATGTGCAACAGAAGATGAAGGTGATTGATGTGAAAGGAATTCAGTCGGCAATCTTTCAGTTAAGAGTTGAAGGCATGGGCTGGCATTAACCAGCGATTGAATGATGCGACGAATGTGCTCTATGAATGGAATCGTATGAATGAGTTGTCGAGTCAATGAGCTAGAAAGAGGAAATCAACGGGTCGAAGAAGAGACACGGAATTGTGGGTGTCGTGGATTGATGCGAGGGTGACAGTAAAGCTGGGATGACATTGAACCGAAAGCACTCATAGTTGCTTGTCTGATTTTTAAAATATTTACATTTTAAAATGTAGAGATTTTAAAAATCTTCGTTCCAGAAGACTTTTAAAATCTTCTGGATTTTAATCTAGATGTTTTTCAATCTGGATTTTAATCTGGATGTTCCATCAGGATGTTCCATTAAAATGTTTCATTAGAATGTTTCATTAGGATGTTCCATCAGGATGTTCCATCAGGATGTTCCATTAAAATGTTTCATTAGGATCTTTCATTAGGATGTTCCATTAGGATGTTCCATTAAAATGTTTCATTAGGATGTTTCATTAGGGTGTTCCATTAGGATGTTTCATTAGAATGTTTCATTAGGATGTTCCATTAGGATGTTCCTTTAGGATGTTCCATTAGAATGTTCCATTAGGATCTAAGTTTGACCACCACTTTTGAAGCCTTATGACTCTCAAGTTATTGTAAATTATTATCGTTTAAAATAAGCCGAACTTTAGCCATTTTAGGCCGAACTTTGGACATTTTATTCCGAACTTTAGGCATTTATCTCACTTTATCTAAATCATTACCAAACCCGACTTAAAATATTGAAAAAGAGTTTTTCCCTTGAATTTTGGCTTGCTGATTAGGCACCGATTTGGCAACCCGAGGAATTATACAACTGGCGGCGATTATGAGACATAAATCTGGCCATAAATAACCCGAGATTGCAAAATGGGTTTCTGAAAATGAAAAACAAACGAGGCAATAAATATTGGAAATGAAAAACTTACGATTGGCCTGCGTTAATTTTTACTGCATTTCTTACAAAAGAGTTTCAACTGTCCATTAATTCATAAAGATGAGATTTATTTTTCCAAGAACAAATATTGACATTCGAGATTAGCATTTCTAAACGCAAGTCACGTTGGATCGATAACTCGTTGGCAACAAGCGCAACATCGACCAAACTAAATGTTGTAATTACTCATTTAACGAGAGGATCTAAGAGAAACATTGAATCTTTGCAGGCCTTTTCTCTTGGCCTCGAGGTTTCTTGTCGTTAAATGTATTTTATACGAGAAGTTTTCGAAACCACGCTCTCGGTTCTCTTTCGTTACAAAACTTAAAACAAGTGACCTTTTTCAGCCACTCGAGACTATCATTTACAGGGAATTGGCCTGCTGGCGATCTTTTGTTCAATAATTTTCAGAAGACCGAGCAACAGGAGATTCAATTCAGAATGGAAATTTCCACTCGTCAGGTTGTCGACTCAAGCCCCTATAGGTTAAAAAAAAAACTGATGGGTCCCATTACCTCATCAAGAACCATCAGAGTTATAATAAGGGCGAACTCTTGCGAAGAAAATATTCAGTTGCTTAACTTGCACTTTGGATTTTCAATATTTCTTGAACGACCTTTTAAAAGACAATATTTTTAAGGTTGCGTTTGTTTCTAGTTTTTTCTCTAATTTTCTTCAATGCAAATTTGATTCGATCGAACCATCAATACTGAGCAAATTGTTGTTTCAAACTTACAAATGATATTTTAAATGAAACTTACAGATGATACTTTAAATGAAACTTACAGATATAATTTTAAATGAAATTTACAGATGATATTTTAAATGAAACTTACAGATATAATTTTAAATGATTTCAATAATGAAGAAGACAAACTACAGTGAAAAAAAAATTTATTTGATTCAAATAACCATTTACTTGTCTATTATGAATCAAATATTGTTTATTGGACTCAAATAATAATTACCTGGTTCAAGTAATGATTCAAATGCCATTTATTTGATTCAAATAATAATTACTTGGTTCAAATAAACATTTATTTGATAATAGACAAGTAAATGGTTATTTGAATCAAATAATTTTTTTTTCAGTGTATCAATTTTAAATTATTAAATTTGTGATTAAAAATAAATTGTTAAACTGTTTCAAATTAAGAAGTAAAATAAAAAGTTATTTCTACTTCATGATGACAATCTTAAAAGATAATAATTCACAAAAACTTGTGAGTCATAAAGCTTCAAAAGTGGTGGTCAAACTTAGGTTCAGTGGCCGACTATTGGCTCTTTTACCCTATGTTTGACTGCATAAGAAAGTGAAAATAAGTTTAAATCAAACGAATCGTTTTTTAGTGAACAAACACAACATTTTGCAACAAACTGTTTGTTTGAAATTACTAAAATTGTTTCGAATCAAGCGAACATTTGTTTGAATTAAATAAAATTTTTGTTACATTAAACAAATGTTTGTTTAATTTGAACAAACTTTTGTTACATCGAATAAATGTTTGTTTGAATTAAACAAACTTTTGTTACATCAAATAAATGTTTGATTTGAACAAACTTTTGTTACATTAAATAAATGTTTGTTTAATTTGAACAAACTTTTGTTACATCAAATAAATGTTTGTTTAATTTGAACAAACTTTTGTTACATCAAATAAATGTTTGTTTGATTTCAACAAACTTTTGTTACATTAAATAAATGTTTAATTTGAACAAACTTTTGTTACATTAAATAAATGTTTAATTTGAACAAACTTTTGTTACATCAAATAAAAGTTTGTCTGATTTGAACAAACTTTTGTTACATCAAATAAATGTTTGTCTGATTTGAACAAACTTTTGTTACATCAAATAAATATTTTTATCTGATTTGAAAAAACTTTTGTTATATCAAATAAAAGTTTGCTTGATTTAAACAAACTTTTTTCTGCAAAAATCAAGTGCAAAATCGAGTGGCGCCAATAGATTGAAAAATTTCGCAATTAAAGTGGAAAAACAAAGAAAAAACTGTTGAAACTTGAGAAAATTGAATGAGGAAAACTGCTCGAGTTTTTTTGCCGGGAAATTAATTTTGCATAATTAAGAGTGGAAAGAGTGTCGTTTCAAGTGACCTTGAAGTTGAAGAGGTGGATTAATGGGTTAGTGGTAAACTAATTAAGAGAATGGCACCTTTGACACGAGGAGCAGGGGAGATTCAGAAATACTCTGGAATTGCGCAAATTCAGAAGTAATTTGCGTGTACGTCAATTGTTCTTCCCGATATGGAATGTTATTGAGAAATATGGAAAAAATGAAGGTCTCCTTGTCTTAAAATAATTTTAATTATTTAGGTCAATTTTAAAAAGTCACTTTTTCCTTTCTTACATATGTAAGATTGAAATTTAATAACTTTGATAATGATGTAATTTTTTAATAATTTTTTATCGAGAGGGGGTTAACTAAGATATTTTTCATATACACTCCTTATATTCGCATATATTCTGTAGATATTCCCACGTACTCCATTTACACATTCAATATTCTCTGTACTCTAAAATATTCCGAAGTATTTCACAATATTCTTAAGAATTTTGCAATAATTTCCAATATTCTGAAATGTTCTTGAGTGTTTTGAAATATTCTTGAGTATTTTGAAATATTCTTGAATATCCTGAAATATTCTGGAGTATTCTGAAATATTCTCGAGTATTCTGAAATATTCTTGAGTAATTTGAAATATTCTTGAATATCCTAAAATATTCTAGAGTATTCTGAAATATTCTTGAGTGCTTTAGAATATTTTTGAGTATTTTGAAATGTTTTGAAATATTCTCGAGTATTCTAAATTATTCTGAAATATTTCACAATATTCTTAAGAATTTTGCAATAATCTCCAATATTCTGAAATATTCTCGAGCATTCTGAAATATTTTTGAGTATTTTGAAATGTTAAATGTTTGAAATATACTCGAGTATTCTAAAATATTCTGAAATGTTTCACAATATTCTTAAGAATTCTGCAATAATCTTCAATATTTTGAAATGCTCTTGAGTGTTTTGAAATATTCTTGCATATTTTGATATATTGTTGAGTATTTTGAAACATTCTTTTGTATCCTGAAAGATTCTGGAGTATTCTTAAATATTCTGAAATACTCTTGAGTATTCTGAAATACTCAAGAGTATTCTGAAATATTCTTGAGTGCTTTAAAATACTTTTGAGTATTTTGAAATATTAAATGTTTTGAAATATTCTCGAGTATTCTAAAATATTCTGAAATATTTCACAATATTCTTAAGAATTTTGCAATAATCTCCAATATTTTGAAATGCTCTTGAGTGTTTTGAAATATTCTTGAATATTTTGATATATTGTTGAGTATTTTCAAACATTCTTGTGTATTCTGAAAGATTCTGGAGTATTCTCAAATATTCTGAAATACTCTTGAGTATTCTTAAATATTTTTACTCTCTAAATGTGAATTAGCGATAAATGAGCAACTTATTCGATTCAGTGCATATATGCTGAGAATCAGCGAATTTCTAGGTTATGTTTCATTGAAGCAGAAGCGTGTATACACTGATTTGAATGAGTGGCTCACTTATCGCTGAGAATCAGTGAAATTCCACTGATTCAGTTTTAGATAAGTAGTATTCTCAAACATTGTTGAGTATATTGAAATGCTTTTGAGTATTCTAAAATATTCTGGAGTATTTTCAAATATTCTCAAGTATCCTAAAATAGTCTCAAGTATTTTGAAATATTCTTAAGTTTTTTGAAATATTTTCAAATATTGTCAAATCTTCTTCAATATTCTCAAATATTGTTGAGTATTTTTAAATACTCTTAAGTATTCTCAAATACTCTTGAGTATTCTCAAATACTCTTGAGTATTCTCAAATACTCTTGAGTATTCTCAAATACTCTTGAGTATTCTCAAATATTCTGGAATATTTTCATATGGTCTTGAATATTCTAATATATTCTCAAGAATTTGGAAATATTCCCGAGGATTGTCAAATATTCTTGATAATTCTCAAATATTGTTGAGTATTTTCAAATACTCTTGAGTATCCTTAAATATTTTGAAGTATTTTCAAATATTCTTGAGCTTTCTGAAACATTCTCAAGTATTATGAAATATTCTTGGGTATTCTCAAATATTGTTGAGTAGTTTCAAATACTCTTGAGTATTCTCAAATATTCTGAAGTATTTTCAAATATTCTTGAGTATTCTGAAATATTCTCAAGTGTTTTTAAATATTTTCAAGTATTTTGAAATATTCTCAAAGATTTGCAAATATTTTTAAATATTTTAACATATTTTCAAGTATTTTGAAATATTTTCAAAAATATTTTCAAGTATTTTAAAATATTTAAAAATATTTTCAACTTTTTTGAAATATTCTGAAATATTCTCAAGAATTGTCAAAGATTCTTGAGTATTTTGTAATAAAATCAAGTATTCCGAGAATATTACGCTTTCCTTAATATTGTGAAGGAGTGTAACATTGAATATAATAAAACATAAAAGTAAGGAAAATATCTCTTTTCTTTAATGTCAAAAAAAAATCACAAGAATTGAAACTAAATTACTGTGAGATTCTAATACACTTTTTGTCGTTAAAAGTCACACTAATGAAGTAATCACACATGAGAAAAAAATAGGAAAAACACAACGCTGCACTTTTCATTGATTGCAAAGCATAAAGAGAATGAAGACTTTAATCAGACTAGCAAATAATGATTTGAATGATGAAATCGAAATGGTAAATGAAGTACCACTTTTACTAATTGGAAAGGCGAATTATATTTACTTTTGAATTCTTGTCTTTGTATGCTACTCAGTTTCAAAAATAAATTACATTTTTCAATATTTTGTAAAGAATGATAAACATTTTTCGTTTCTGTTTTTTAAAATAAAAATGGATGTTGATAGTAGTAATAATTATTATAATAACAATTATAAGAAAAATACAAAATAATGATAATAATAATTAAAAAAGTGAATAAATAATAATAATACAAATAGTAATAATAATAATAAAAAAAATGAATAAATAATAATACAAATAATAATAATAATAATATTAATAATAATAATAATGATAATAACAATAATAATAATAATAATAATAATAATAATAATAATTGGTTAATTTTTAATAATTTTTAATTAGAATTAAAAATCATAGTAAGTGATACATTAATTCATTTAATTAAAATTAAATATCAAACTAAAAATCACTTTCTTTTTACAAATTAAAAAAAAACAATTTGAAGGAAACTTTTTTTTTTGTTTCGAATTAGTGATAATTTATAATATCAAATTGAAACTGAAATATACAATGAGAGAAACTTTTTGATTTGAAAATCTGTTTAATTTAAACATAAATGAATTAAACGAGAAATTTGTTTGATTTGAATAAAAATTTGTTTAATTCAAATAAAATTGTATTTTATTCGAACAAAAGGGGGCTTTTCCCGTTTGTCATATAAATAAAGGAATTTTATTTTATTCAAACAAAATTTTATTTGATTCAAACAAAATTTTATTTGATTAAAAGAAAATTCTATTTGATTCAAATAAAATTTTGCTAATAAACAAATTCTTTAAATGACCACTTTAATTTTGAATCAAATAAACATTTTTCTCAGTGTAAAAGTAACAATTTTTCTTTCATATTCAAATTGTAATTAAATTGAATTAATATTTATTTTCTTAATCGAATTGCTATTTATAATTTTAATTGAAGCGATTTGAGATATTTTCTTCTAAATAAAATTTAAGGGAATTGATGAGGATTATTTTTTGCTTTGAATCAAAATTGAGCTTTTCTCTAAATCTGAACTAGTGGTTTTCTACTGATGAGTAGGAGAAAAATAAGTTACTATTAAATAGTGAAAAATCTACTATTGTTTAGTAAAACATTATGTACTAATTTTTAGAAGAAAACTATGAATTTGAAATAAAAATTTTCAATGATTAATTAAGTTCCATTATTTTCATAATTCCAAATTTCCATTATTTCAACTAATATTTTTTGCTCGATAAAATAAAAATAAATAAAATCAAATAATTATTTTACATTCAAAATAGTAATTTTCTACTAAAGATTAGTAATTTTCTATTAAAGATTAGTACTTTCTACTAAAGTCAGTAATTTTCTATTAAAGATTAGTACTTTCTACTAAAGTTAGTAATTTTCTATTAAATATTAGTACTTTCTACTAATTTTAATAATTTTCTATTAAAAATTAGTACTATCTACTAAAGTTAGTAATTTTCTTTTAAAGATTAGTACTTTCTACTAAAGTTAGTAATTTTCTTTTAAAGATTGGTACTTTTTACTAAAGTTAGTAATTTTCCCCTAAAGTTAGTAATTTTCTACTAAAGTTAGTACTTTTCTACTAAAGTTTATACTTTTCTACCAAAAGAGTGGATTTTTCACTATTCAAAAGTATCTAATTTTTTCTCCTAATCTCATTTTTCTCTTAATTCATTAGTAGAAATAATTAATTCAGATTTGAATTCAGAATTGCAGTCAATTGAATGTTGAATTGAATGTTAATTATTAAAACTGATGTGTACTTTTTTCTAATGAAAGCAATCAAGAAAAAACTTGCCTTTTCAATTATCGAAGCAAAACTAAAATAATTGTTTCTTTCAAATTCAAAATGTAAATCCAATTAATTAAAAAGCTTTAAAATGATTTAAAACAGACACATATTTAAAAATATTAAAAATTTAAAATAAAATTTTTAAGAAGTATTTAATTTGCAGTTTAAAATTAATTTCCTGAATGAAAGTTTGAAAATTGTGGATACCCAAAATGTTCATATAAAATTCAAGTAATTGAAATTGTTGAAATAAATGAAATATGGCAGAAAACTTGTTTAATTTGAATAGGTATTTATTTTTTTTTGTTAATTGTTAAATGGTACTCACTATTTTTGGGACGGGAAGTGACGATAAGATTCACTGCAAGTTTGCACCGAAACTCGTGATTTTTTCAGTTCCTTTTGAAAAACTGGCTTTAGGAAGTTTAAAAAATGACAGACGAGATCGCGCGCGTGTGTTCACTAAGCTCGAACTTTAGGAGCAGTAGATGATCGGGATGAAGGTTGGGTCGAGTGTCGAGGCTTATTCGATGGGGCCCAGCTTATATATCCGATTCCCCTCCCAAAGAGTGGGGTAGTGTTAGGGGGCCCCAGCCCTCCTGTAGGCCCCTCTTTTACAATTTACAAGATCCTCGTCATTATCGTCGTTGACGATGGATTCTTTATTGCTTTCGTCATCGTCATTGTCGTCATCGTCATTGTCATTGTCATTGTCATCGTCATTGTTATTGTCATCGTCACTATCAACATCATCTTCATTATTATTATAATCTTTATTTTCATCGTCATAGTCATTATCGTCATCAACATCTTCGTCATTGTCATTATTGTCATCATTATCATCAACATGAACAACATCATAATCAAGAAGATTATCAATATCATTTTTCAGCATCGCCATTGTCATCAACATCATTATTAGTATCGTCATTATAATCATTATCATCAACATCATCATTATTATTAATATCATCATCATCAACATCAACTTTATTATTATTAACATCAAAACTATTATTATCATCAACATCAACTTCATTATTATCAACATCAACACTATTATTATCATCAACATCAACATCGTTATTATCATCAACAACATCATCAGCATCATCACCAACATCATTATTATCAACATCAACATCACTATTAACATCAACATCATTATCAACATCAACTGCGTTATTATTATCATCATCAACTTCAACTTCGTTATTATCTTCAACATTATCATCATCTTCATCATCATCATCTTCATCATCATCATCATTAACATCAACATCATTATTATCATGAACATGAAGATCACTATTAACATCAACATTGTTATTATCATCATCATCAACTTCAACTTCGTTATTATCATCAACATCATCATCATCAACATCATTATTATTAAATATTATGAACATGAACATCACTATTAACATCAACATCGTTATCAACATCAACATCATTATTATTATCATCATCATCAGCTTCAACTTCGTTATTATCATCAGCATCATTATCATCCTCATGAACATCATCATTATTATCATCATCATCAGCTCCAACTTCGTTATTATCATTAGCATCATTATCATCATCATGAACATCATCATTATTATTATTAATATCGATCATCATCATCATCATCATCATCATCATCATCATCATCATCATCATCATCATCATCATCATCATCATCATCATCATCATCATCATTATCAACATCATTATCAACATCATTATCAGCATAATTTTCATCAACATCAATGTCATCAAAAGAATATCATTGTTAGCAACATCGTCATCATCATCAACAATATTATCATCATCATTATGTTAGTCATTTTTGTTGATTTTGTTAATTTTTGTATCTGTTGTTCTTTTTTTGTTTTGCTGTTCTTGTTATTCTTGTTTGTTATTTTTGTAAATCGTATTAGTGGATTCTATTGCTCTTTTTGTTGCTTCTGTTGTTTTTATATTGATTTTTTTAATTGCTAATAAATAGTATACATGTTGAGATTTCTAATGTAGTTTTTCAATTATTATCTGTACTCTCTAAATCTTAATTAGTAATTATCTACTGATTCAATAGCGAAATGTTGTTTACAGATTCAATTAGGAAATATTTACTATATTTTTGTGAAAAAGTATCAATGTTTAGTACGAAAAGCTACTAATTTTGAGTACAAGATACTAATAATTTTGAGTACAAAAAACTACTAATTTTGAGTACAAGAAACTACTAAATTTGAGTACAAAAAACTACAAATTTTGAGTACGAGAAACTACTAATTTTGAGTACAAAAAACTACTAATTTTGAGTACAAAAAACTACTAATTTTAAGTACAAGAAACTACTAATTTTGAGTACAAAAAACTACTAATTTTGAGTACAAAAGCTAGTAATATTTGTGTACAAAAAACTACTAATTTTTAGTACAAGAAACCACTAATTTTGAGCACAATAAACTACTAATTTTGAGTACAAGACTACTAATTTTGAGTGCAAGAAACTACTAATTTTTAGTACAAAAAACTACTAATTTTGAGTACAAGGAACTACCAATTTTGAGTACAAGAAACTACTAATTTTTAGTACAAAAAACTACTGATTTTTAATAAAATAACTACTGATTTTTAATAAAATAACTACTGATTTTTAATTACCAAAAAATCTATTAATTTTTATCAAAAGAACTACTAATCTTAAGTTAAAAACACTACTAAATTTTGGTAAAAGAAACTACTAAATTTTAGTAAAAAATACTACTAAATTTTAGTAAAAAAGACGACTAACTGTTAGTACAAAAAAACTACTAATTTTAAATACAAAAGCTAGTAAATAAAACATTCAAAGTTCAGAATTAAAGAGTAGATTGGCACTAATTAGCAGTAGATTTTTACTGATCAGTAGTAAATATTTTCTCTCAGTAGTAACAGAATGTAATTATTTTAATTAGCAGATCAATTTTAGATAAGTTAGTAGATTTCTATTCTTTAAGTTTGAATTATTAATTTTCTGTAAAAAAAAATTGGGAGAAATGGTTCACCTATTTAAATAGTAAATTTCACTAATTTTTATAAAAAGAACTAATAATTTTTAGTCGAAAACTAATAATTTTTAGGAAAAAACTACTATAATACTTAGTAGAAATCCACCAGTTTTTACCAGCAAACTACCAATTTGATAAGTGAATCACTGTTAATTGAAAATGCGAAATTGGACTATTTTAATTAAAAAACTACTAATTTGATACGCGAATTACTATTATGTAATTGAAAAAGTTAAATTTGACAATATTTATTACTAATTTGATTAATGAATTACTATTATAGTTATTACTTTTCTTTTGTTGTTAAAATTCCGTTGTTTTTGTTTTTAAACTTTTCTTCATTCTTTTGTCATTTCTTTTGTTTTTAAAAAATATTGATGTTTTTGTTGTTGGAATTTTGTTGCTACTTTTGACTTGTCTTTTGTTGTTGAAATAATGTTGTTGCTGTTGGGATTATGTTGTTTTTGTTTCTTTGAATTTTTGTTGCCGTTGAAATTCTTTGTTTCTTTTATTGTTGGAAATTTTATGTCTTTGTTGTTGATGGCATTTTTTGTTCAAATTTTGTTGCTTCTTTTGTTGTTGAAATTTTTATGTTCTTGTTGCTTCTTTTGTTGTTGAAATTTCCATGTTCTTGTTGCTGTCGTACAAAATATTGTTGTTGCTGTTAGGACTATGATGTTCTTGTTGTAGGGATTTTGTTGTTTTTGTTGTTGTTGTTGTTGTTGCAATTTTGTACTTTTTGTTGTTGGAATCTTCTTTTTTGTTTTTTATGTTTTTGTTATTGTAGGAATTCTGCCTTTTCTTTTGTGTCTTATGTTAGAATTTTGTCGTTTGTTGTTGCTGGGGTTATGTTGCTTTTATTGACATTTTGATTTTTTGTTGTAAACTGTTGTTGTAAACTGCTGTTGTAAATTTGTTTCTGTTGTAGGGATTTCGTTGTTTCTTTTGTTATTTATTTTGTTATTTATTTTGTTATCTCTTTTGTTATTTCTTTTGTTGTTGAGATTGTATTGTTTTATCTTTCGTTGTATCTTGTTGGAATTTTGTTGTCGTTGTTGAAACTTTGTTGTTTATTTTGTTGTTTCTCTTATTTTTGTTGAAATGTTGTTTTTTTGTTGTTTCTCTTCTTTTTGTTGAAATGTTGTTTTTTTGTTGTTTCTCTTCTTTTTGTTGAAATGTTGTTGTTGTTTTTTTGTTTCTCTCCTTTTTGATGAAATGTTGTTGTTTCTCTTATTTTTGTTGAAATGTTGTTGTTTTTTTGTTGTTTCTCTTCTTTTTGTTGAAATGTTGTTGTTTCTTTTGTTCTTTCTCTTTTTTTTTGTAGAAATGTTGTCTCTTTTGTTATCTCTCTTGTTTTTGTTGCTATAATTCTGTTGTTTTTGTTATTGTTGGATTTTCCTTCTTCTTTTAACTTTTTTTCTGTCGCGTTATTATTATTTTTATTACCATTATTATAAAATTGAAGAATATAAAATTCTCAAAAGAATTCTCACCGAGGATGCACAAGTTTAATTTTCTCGGAAGCAATAAATTATCAGATAATTAATGTGAAATTGAAATCTAGTATTGATTGCTTTAAATGATTGAAAAAAGTACTAAGAAAAGTTCATAATAGTGATATAAAAATTATTTATTACTCAAGTTTCTTAACTGTTGAGTCACATAGGTTCGATTAGTTTCAATATTAAATATGAATATAAATTTATAAATTGGTATTTCGCATTAAATTTGCAATAATTTATTATCTTTAGTTTATAAATGATAATCATTTTTACTTTACTACAAACATTGTGAGAAGTTCAAGAGCATATGCAAATTCGTTTTAACATTCTAATTTATTTCTTGACATATATGGATTTTTTAATTTTCTGTTTATCATTTTCAACAACAAAAAATTTTTTTATCAACTAAAAAATTGTTGTAATTGTGAATAATTTGAATTAATAAGCATTCTTACTATTTTTCTAGCAAAATTTTTAAAATTAATAAATTTTTTTTCGACTGCAATTTTAGTGCAAATTTACTATAGAAGATTAGTAAAAATGTTAACTAATTCAAATTGGTGGACGACTTTCCTCTAATTTAGAGAAAATATTTATATATAGTTTATATTTATTTGTTTCTAATCTTTAAGGTCCATGCGACTAAACAAAGAAATAAAAAATATAAAATAAAAAATATAAAATAAAAAAAAATAAATGAAACGAAAATTCCTTTTTTAAATTCTTGAGTGCATTTTTACTTCTTTTTTTCATTTTTTCTTGAAAATTAATTCATCCGAGCATCTGTCACTTTTGATTGAAATCTAGACCCTTATCAAAAAACTAAATAAAGAAACGAGAAGAAAGTAAACCTCGAGGGGTAGAAAGAAAATTCCTTTTGATTTATAATCTAGTTTTTTAACTTTTAAGATATTGTGAAACCAGACACTATCTCTTATATCAATACACGAGTTTTTTTCCCTTTTTTAACTTTTCCAACACTTTACTATATTTACTTTTTATATGTATTTTCCTATTAATAAATAAATAATCATCAGTCCCCGATGATAAAAAAATTCAAAACTAAATTTACAATTTTCACGTTCAATTCATTTATTATTTTTCAATTTCAAAATAGATTTTAAAATGTTTCATTTTGTCAAGTTTTTTTTCTTTTTTTTTTGAGCGCGCTTCGTTGCTCTATATTTTAATTTATTTCAAAAGGGCAACCATTACCCTATAAGGTCGTCTCGAATTTCTGGCTCAGAAACTACTCGAAGGACTCGTCGAGCAGGTCTTGAAGGCGTGTCTAAAATAACCCCAAAAAAGATAAAAATATTAAAAACTGAGATAGAAAAAATATATTTTTGTCCTTGGGAAGACGCTGTCAATGTAGAGACTCATAATTTTTAATATTTTTTCTTTAGTTTTTTTATTTCGTTAGCTATTCTCATTTTCTGTATGCGTTGTTATTATTACTATTATTATTATTATTATAGATTTATTATAATTAATAAAAAATATGATTAATAAAATATAATATGATTTTATTATGATTATTATTATTATTATTATGATTATTATTATTATTGTTATTATTATTATTATTGTTATTATTATTATTATTATTGTTATTATTATTATTATCAATATTTATATTACATTTTGTGTGCAAATTATTTTGATAATTTTTTTAAACGTTTTTTTGGGCATTTTTTGATATATCAAAAAAAGAAAGGTTTATCTTCCGCTTTGGAATTCTACTAACGGTCCTCAAAGCTTTAAACGTCAGCTGAAAATTTCTTCTCGTTTTAACCACATTTGCCTTGACTTTGTCCGTTCTAACTGCACACGAAGCCACACTTTTTAAATGCCTTGACGTTGGAGATTATTTGAGAAATAATGACAAGCCTTGTCAGACTTGTAGTAGAAATTTACTGATAAACTTAGACACGCTTATTTACATATTGTTTACTGATTAAACACATTTTTCTCAGTCTATATAAATAGATATTAGTTCTAGGAACAAAATTCTATTAAAAAACCGTTATTGGAAAAACAAACAAAACAAAATGAAAAAGACACGAAAAGAAGCTACAATAATAATCGAATAATCATAAAAAACTGAAATAATACAACAACAATGATATAAATAAATAAAATTAATAAACAAATGTATAGGATAGTACAATAATATAACTAATAAAATAATAAGGAAAGATACAACAATATTAACAATAACGGCCACAATAAAAGAAAAAAAAACAGAGAAAACGACAATAATAACAACAATAATATCAACACCAAGAATCACAGTAACAATAACATGAACAACAACTTAAACAACAACTTAAACAACAAAATAAACAACAAAATAAACTACAACAGAAACAACAAGATAAACAACAAGATAAACAACAAGATAAACAACAAGATAAACAACAAGATAAACAACAAAATAAACAACAAAATAAACAACAAAATAAACATCAAAATAAACAACAACAGAACCAACAACAAAAACAGCAACATAAACAGCAAAATATACAACAACAGAAACAACAACATAAACAACAACAGAAATAACAAGCGAGACACCAGCATGAACAAGAACAGAGACAACTACAAGAGCAACAGCATAAGCAACAATATTAACCAAAAAAGCAACAAGATAATAAAGAAAAGAAACAAAAAGAATTTAACAGTAACAACAACATGAACAGTAACGGCAACAATAACTAAATCAACATAAGCAACAATATTACAAATAACAGAAACTGTAAAATGAATAAAAACAGAAACAACAACAATAGTAACAACATTGACATCATCAACAACAAGAACATGAACAAAACAGAAACAACAACATGACCAATAATAACAACAAAAAACCAATAACAACAAAACCAATGACAACAAAATCAATGACAACAAAAGCAATGACAACAAATCCATTAAGAACAAGGACAACAAAAGGAACAGCAATAACAAAAAAAGAACAAAATAAAGAACTGCAAGAACAACAAAACAATAATAACATCAATAAGAATAAGAACAACAAAAAAGAAGAACAAAAAGATCAAGAATAACAAAAAGGAGAACAAAAACAGGATCAACGACAAAAGAACAAAACGAACTACAAGAAAGAGAAGAACAATAAAAACAATAAGAAGAAGAGGAATAAAAAGGAAAACAAGAACACAAATAAGAACAAAGAAGAACAACAAGAACAGGAAAAACGAGAAAAAGAAGGAAAATATAAACAAATGAACAAAACCAAGAAGAACAAAAATAAAAAAACAACAAGAAAAGCAACAGCAACAAAAAGAACAACTGGAAGAAGATGAACAAGAACAACAAAAAAGAACAAAATGAAGAACTGCAAAAAGAAGATGAGGGACAACAATAACAGCAATAGGAACAACAAGCATAGAACAACAGATCAAGAAGAATACCAAAAAAAGAAAAGAACAGGAAAAGAAGAACTGCAAGAACAGGAAAAGAATCACAGAAAGAACAAGAAAAAGAAGAACATCAAGAACAGAAACAAATAGCACAAAGTCATAATTTTATAACATGATCAACAACATCAACAGCAAAGACAACAACATCAACAGCAAAGACAACAACAACAACACCATTAGGAACAAGTACAACAAAAAGAACTGGAACAACAAAAAAAGAACAAAATGAAGAACTGCAAGAAGAACAAAACAATAACAACAACAAGAAGAACTAGAATGAAAACAATTTGAAACATCAACAATAACAAGAACAGGAACATGAACAACAATACGAAGAAGAGCTAGAATAACGATAAAAAAATGACAAGAAAAACAACAACAGGAACAACAAAAAGATTAAGGGCAATAAGAAGAATAGAGAAACAACAAGAGGAACAACAAGAAATAGAACAGGTAGCAAGATTGCAAAAACAAGAACAACTGACAATGATGAAGATAAAGAACTGCAAGATCAACAATAAATACAAATAGAACTGTAATAAGAACAACAACAAAAAGAAGAACAAAAACAGGAACAACAGAAAAAGAACATCAAAAACAACAAAAAGAAGAACAAATATATACGACAAGAACAACAATAAGAAGAAGAGGAACAAGAAGAACAAGGGCATGATTTTAAAACATGATCAACAACAATAACAACAAATACAACACTAACAACAACAGCAATATCAACAAAAACAACAATAACAACAACAGCAATATCAACAATAACAACAAATACAACAGTAACAACAAGTACAACAATAAGAACAACAGCAACAACAAAAACAATATCAACAATAACAACAAATACAACAATAACAAGAATATCATCAACAATATCAACAACAATATCAATAATAAGAACAAATACAACAACCAGAGCAAGAAAAATAAAACCATGAGGAACAAGAGTAATGACAACAACAAGAACAACAAACGGGGAAGAAGATGAAGAACTTTAAGGTTAACAATAAAAACAAATAAAACTACAATAACAGCAATAACAAAAAGAACAGAAACAGGAACAACAGAAAAATAACAACAAAGATGACAAAAAGAAAAAGAAATATTCGAACAAGAATTACAAAAGAAGAACAGGAAAGAGAAGAACAAGAGCATGATTTTAAAACATGAACAACAACAACACCAACACCAACACCAACAACAACAACAACAACAATAATAATAATAACAACAGCAACAAAAAAAACAATAATAATAACAACATCAGCAACAGCAACAACAATAACAACAGCAACAACAATAACAACAACAGCAACAACAATAACAACAGCAACAACAATAACAACAGCAACAACAATAACAACAACAGCAACAACAATAACAACAACAACAACAACAATAACAACAACAATAATAACAATAACAACATCAACAACAATAACAACAGCAACAACAATAACAACATCAACAAAATGTACAATGTCAGTCACAAAATCAACCTAACCAACAGTAATAATAACACAATTATTAACAATATAAACATCAATCTCAACATCAATATTTAACAACAGCAGCATTTGCAGCAACAACAACAATAACAGGAACAATGACAGCATCGACTGCAACAACAGCAACTCGAGCAAATAAAACAAAAAAGTAGCAATAAAAAAAATAACTATCAAAGAATTGAACAAACAGCAAAAACACATTTCTAAAAATTGCAACATCAAAAAAAGCAGAATCAACATGAATAATAAAAGGCAAATAATTATAAAAGCAAAAAAATATTGCATTAAATTAATTAACGTTAATAAACATTTCCAATTGGGAAGCGGTACATTGTCGAGAAATTACTGCTTTTTTTTCTTTGTAAAATAAGCATGGAGACTTGAAATTCTTGTGCAAGCTATACGCAATTTAATATCGATTTAATTCTTTTATCAGGCACAATTTATAATAGAGACTAATTAGAGAATTATTGAACATCAATCATCTGAATGCTTATGAATTTTTCAACAAAAGGTCGGTGAAGGATTCACATATTTTTGCTGCAATTTATTTGCAATTAAAATCGAAATAGTGCGCGTTGATTCAAGTGATCCACTTAGCGTAATGAGCTCGCAAAATCATTTCTATGATTTAGCAAAAAATTAAATTCCACAACAATTTTGTTGTAATATTCATGTGGTTGACTTTTTTTGTTTAATTCAAGTTAATACTTATTTATTGTACTCTTTGTAAATTCGAATTTTTTTAGTCGAAAGCTACTATTTTCTGTAGTCGAAAGCTACTATTTTCTTTAGTAGAAAACAACTATTTTCTGTAGTCGAAAGCTACTATTTTCTTTAGTAGAAAACTACTATTTTCTTTAGGCGAAAGCTGCTATTTTCTTTAGTAGAAAACTACTATTTTCTTTAGTAAAAAACTACTAATTTAATTAGTTAAATATAAATAAAATGTAAATTTTACCGTAAATAGTAAAATTGTACTACTTTTTAGTGAGTTTTTACTAACTTTTAGCAAAAGACTAATATTTTCTAGCAGAAAACTACTAATTAAATTAGTCAATTTTTGCTAACTGAAGTAGCGGATTTTGACTAATTCATTGAGTTTCAATTTCTACTAATTAGATTAATCAATTTTTACTCAATGAAATAGCCAAAATCCACTATTTCAATTAGCAGAGATTGACTAATTTAATTAGTAGAAATTGAAACTCAATGAATTGAACTCAATGAATTAGCCAAAATCCACTACTAAAAGTTACTGATTGAATTAGCCAAAAGTAACTATTTCATTTAGTCCACTTGAATTACTTTCCAGTGACTGGATTTTTACTTTTTAAATCAATTACACTTGAGCAATAATTAATTAAATTTACCGAAAATTAAATCTAGATTTGCCAAGATTAGATTTAGAGATAAGAGTATAATTTATCACATGAAACAGATGTTAAGGAAACGATCCAATTTTCTGTTTTGATGGAAAGAGACAATTTTCTAAATTTTAGACGGAAGTATCCGCTTAAAAATGAGTCACTTTTATCTCCATTACGTGAGTGGTATTAGGTAGTGAAAATGTCAACTTTATATTTCTTAATATAACAATTTGTTTTAAACTTCCGAAATCGTGACGGGAATGAAAAGTAAAAAAACAAATATTTTTAAATTCTTGTATAAACGATTGTTACAAGACTTTTAGTGGCCTTTTTAATCAAATTGTCGCTTTAAAAAAATAATGTTTGACTTTCTCACATTCTCCAAATCTCTTCACTCACAATATTTTTTTATTATACACTTTTCCGCAATTTAAACACCACACGAATTTTTTAATTTCTCTTTTTCATTATTTTGTGTTTTTGTTTTTTTGTTGTTTTGTTGTTCTGGCAGTCCTTTATTTTGTTCCCTTTTTGTTGTATCTGTTCATCCTTTTGTTGTACTTGTTATTGTTGTTATTATTATTGTTGTTGTTATTATTGTTGTTGTTGTTATTATTATTGTTGTTCTTGTTATTATTATTGTTATTATTATTGTTGTTGTTATTATTATTGTTGTTCTTGTTATTATTATTGTTATTATTATTGTTATTATTATTGTTATTATTATTGTTATTATTATTATTATTGTTGTTGTTCTTGTTATTATTGTTGTTATTATTATTGTTGTTCTTGTTGTTGTTCATCTTTTAGAATCAAGCTATTGTTCTTGTTCTTCTTGTTTTTCTTTTGCAATTCTTGTTCGTAAATTTCTTCTTCTTTTTATTATTTTCGTTGTTATTTTTCTGTTGTTCCTGTTACTGTTCTTTTTGTTGTTCTTGCTGTTATTGTAGTTTTTTTGTTTTTATTGTTGATCTTGCAGTTCCTGTTCTTCCTTTGTTGTATTTGTTGTTATTGTTATTATTGCAGTAATGGTTGTTATTGTTGTTATTGTTTTATTGTTCTTATTACTGAAATTGTTGTTGTTGTTATTGTTTCATTTGTTCTTATTGTTGATATTGATGTTTTTGTTGTTATTATTGTATTTGTTCTTATTGATGATATTGCTGTTGTTGTTGTTATTGTGGTATTTATTATTATTGTTGATGTTGCTGTTGTTGTTATTGTTGATATTGCTGTTCTTGTTATTGTGGTATTTATTATTATTGTTGATGTTGCTGTTGTTGTTATTGTTGTATTTGTTGTTATTGTTGATATTTCTGTTCTTGTTATTGTGGTATTTATTCTTATTGTTGATGTTGCTGTTGTTATTATTGTTGTATTTGTTGTTATTTTTGTATTTGTTATTATTGTTGATATTGCTGTTCTTGTTATTGTGGTATTTATTCTTATTGTTGATGTTGCTGTTGTTATTATTGTTGTATTTGTTGTTATTGTTGATATTGCTGTTCTTGTTATTGTGGTATTTATTCTTATTGTTGATGTTGCTGTTGTTGTTATTGTTGTATTTGTTGTTATTGTTGATATTGCTGTTCTTGTTATTGTTGTATTTGTTGTTATTGTTGATGATCATGTTTTAAAACCATGCTCTTGTTCTTCTAGCTCCTGTTCATCTTTTCGTTGTTCTTGTTCGTGAATTTCTTCTTCATTTTGTTATTTTTGATGTTATTTGTCTGTTGTTCCTGTTTTTGTTCTTCTTTTTGCTGTTCTTGTTCTTATTATAGTTCTTTTTGTATTTATTGTTGATCTTGCAGTTCTTCATCTTCATCATTGTCAGTTGTTCTTGTTCTTGTGATCATTCTACCTCTTCTATTTCTTGTTGTATTTATTGTTGTTCTTCCATCTCTCATCCTGTTCTTTTTTGTTGTTCCCGTTATTATTCTTACTTCTGATGTTCTTCTTCTTGCGGTTCTTTTATTTTTCTTATTGTCCTTATTTTTCTTTTTGTTGTTCCTTTTGTTTTCCTGTTCTTCTTGTCATTTTTGTTGTCGTTATTCAAGCTCTTCTTGGCATTGTTCTTCTTGTTCCTGTTCTTGTTATTGTTGATGTTTCAAAATTTTTTTATTCTTGTTTTTCTTGTTCTTGTTGTTTTTGCAGGTCTTTATTTTGTTCTTTTTTGTTGTTCGTGTTCTTTTTGTTGTACTTGTTCTTAATGGTATTGTTGTTGTTTTTGCTGTTGTTGTTGTTGTTGTTGTTGATCACGTCATAAAATTATGACCTTTTTATATTTGTTTTTGTTCTTGTAGTTCTTCTTTTGTTCTTGTAGTTCTTCTTTTGTTCTTGTAGTTCTTCTTTTCCTGTTCTTGTTCTTTTTTTGGAACTGTTCTTGATCTCTTGTTTCTATTTCTTGTTGTTGTTATTGCTGTTATTGTTGTCTCTCATCTTCTTTTTGCAGTTCTTCATTTTGTTCTTTTTTGTTGTTCTTGTTCTTCTTCTTGCAGTTGTTCTTTTTGTTGAGGTTGCTTTTCTTGTTGTTTTTTTATTTTTGTTCTTCCTTGTTTTGTTCTTCTTGATTTTGTTCTTTCTTGTTCTGTTCTTCTTTGTTTTGTTCTTCTTGGTTTTGTTCTTTCTGGTTTTGTTTTTTCTGGTTTTGTTCTTCTTGGTTTTGTTCTTCTTGTTTCCGTTCTTCTTGTTTTTAATTATTTTCCTTCTTTTTCTCGTTGTTCCTGTTCTTGTTGTTCTTCTTTGTTCTTATTCATGTTTTGCTCTCCTTTTTATTCCTCTTATTCTTATTGTTTTTATTGTTCTTCTTTTTCTTGCAGTTCGTTTTGTTCTTTTGTTGTTGATCCTGTTTTTGTTCTCCTTTTTATTATTCTTATTGTTATTGTTGTTCTTGTTCTTATTGTTCTTCTTTTTTGTTTTTCTTTTTGTTCTTCTTATTCTTATTGTTGTTGAAATAGTAAAACTGTACTAATGTTTAGAATTTTTAGTATAAATTTTGGCTGATTTTTAGTTGCAAATTAACTAACCTTTAGTAAAGATGAACCAATATTTAGTAAATATTAACCAATTTTTAGTAAACACTTTCTAATTTTTAGTTAAAATTAACTAAATTTTAGTAAAAAAAAAAAAAAAAAATACCAATTTCAGTAAAGAAAAACTATTAATTTTCATTCTCCTTTCATCCCGATTTAAAAAATACAAAAATCAAGGTCTCGTATAAATCGCACTGATTGAAGTCCAATGTCGTTTGTCTTTCATGCCCTCGTGAAAATTTAAATTCACGATTTGATCTCGCAGGCATTTATTGCACTTGGCCCTCTCCGTCCGAATTGGAGGTTTTATGCAACTTTCGTGAGGACCATAGCAATATCAGCAATCCTCTATAACCGTGAAATTATTAAGTGTCGAAGGCTAATTATCGTCATTTCCATTCTCATTCTCTTAATGTCATTTGTTCAGCTGTATTGGAGGCAGGCTAAAAAGAGGGAGGGAGCAATAAACGAAAAAAGGGCCATAAAAGAAAAAGGGTTATAAAAGAACAAGGGAAATAATGGAGAATGAGAATAAGAACCTGTGTTTAGGCAGATCGAGTCGTCCTTGACTTCTAATTTTATCCCAAACCGAATCCGGTTTTCCGAGAGTCCATGTACATAGGTATAACTACTATATAAGAGCGAGGGGTTGCTGGTTGAATAATTAAATGTTTCGAGTCAATGGTCTCTTGATAAAATGCTCCCAGCATCTTTCATTTGTAACCACAGTTAATCATTTATCCCAAGTGGATATTCAATTGTCAACTCTTCTTATTATTAATTGTCAACTTGACTATGATCTTATCTATTAAGCATTGTGAATTTAAACTCATTTTCAATCAAACTATGAATTTATCAAGTCACAGGCTTCAAGAGGCTCGATAAATCCTTTCCTTTAAATTAAACTCATTTTATTTTCATGTAATTTTGATTTATAACCTAATTTTGTTTTTCATGTAATTTTGATTTATAACCTAATTTTGCTTTTCATGTAATTTTGATTTATAACCTAATTTTGCTTTTCATGTTATTTGATTTTCAAACAAATGGAAACAAAAATGGAAAAGGCATACAGTTTGGACGAAAGTGCGCAATTCCTTTTCCACATGATGCAACTCCGGAAAAAGTGAGTCACCCGAATAGAAAAACAGGTCCTTTGCTTTCTCGTAGATAAGATTTTATGAAAAATGGCAGTGACTTGCGTCTCCATTGTTGGAGTTTTAGAAATTTGTGAAAAGTTCTTATTTGAAGGGTATTTAAGATAAGATGAGAATTTTGCTCTTGGGGCGAAAACAAAGTGACTCAAGGATAGAGAAGGACTTGGTCTTACATTAAGCTCTTGAAATAGCAAGAATTAGCTTTGAAGATGCATCTGGAGGAGATGTTTCGCCCTTCTGGTATCTATGCTATGAGGAAACGAACACTGCTTTTCAGCCGACGATTCTCAACCGTTACTTACCGTTACACATAATGCAACAAGCATTACGTGGACATTGGCGAAAAACCGAGTTAGAAACAGCAGAGAGTAATTACATGTTGGATTGCATAACTTGGGAGAATCTTGACAATGCCAAGAGATTTACTCTCCTATATTTTTACAAGTAAGCGCGTTACTCATTTTCAGTGTGTTGACCTGATAAACTTCAATTCTTGTTCTTGTTCTTTTCTTTCTTTTTGCTTCCTTATAGAGGAAGCATTGTAATCGTGACAATTTTCGATTTTCTAAAAATAGTCTAAATCAACTCAATTTCATCCAAAAAG
>WNHD01002810.1:0-14759 GCA_011057455.1 Ganaspis sp. Gsp50 | reverse complement strand
ATGTATTTATTATAACTTTGTCGTAATTAAAAACACGTTAAAATCTTATTTTCATTTTTTAATTAACATGGGAGCTAATAGAAAACTTGAACTTTAAACTCGTTTTTCTCGAAATTAGGTTTTTGACACTTCCAACTTTGAACCCTTTCAACTCGGCAAATTTTTCATCTAAAGGGGTCTAAGACCTCTCAAAATGTTCGAAATTTAGTCAAGAATATGCTCATATAGATAAGTCCAATAGTGCCAAAGTGGGCCCTTTTCAAGCGGACGTACACATATATTTGCGTACTATGTACACTACTGGTCACACGTCATGTAACATGGATTTGGAGGGTTGCGTGCGCAGTTTATTCTGTCTGTTCTTTTTCAATGTTCTTTCATTGTTATTTCAATGTTTACGGTCATATTTTCTTAAAAAACAATATCAACTTCTTTTAATTACTTAAGTTACTCTCTTGGATCTTGAAAAAAAAACAGGTAAGATAATTTTATTACTTGAATACATTGATTTCCGTCTAGTCGCACGAAAGTTATTAAATTTTTATTTAATAACTTGTTTACTTGTAAAAATGTAAAAAAATCTTATTAAGTAGAAATAATCCTCATGTGTTTTTCTGATCATTTTAAAAAAAATGACCTCGATACAATTAATAGAACAATAGATTTTGCAATTTAAAATTTTCTGTCAAAATAATACAAATTTCCTAAAGCCAATTTTTGGCAAAAATGTTAGTCTTACTAAATAAATGAAAATTCTGAAGTTTCATTGAAATCGGGTACTTACTCCGAAATTACATAAATGAGCTAAGGAATTGCACTCATGAAAGAGTTTAAAAGTGACTATTTCTTAGTTCAAACTATACTACACTTTAAAACGTGGCTATCAAACCTTAAAATAAAATGTCTTTCCCTGCATTCATGGGCATTGGAAACAATTTTATTGTCAAAAATAGTTTCTCGATTTGATAAAAGATCCAAGATTTGTAAAAAGAAGAGGTTGCAAAATTAACATATTTATTTATAGCGCCTCCTAAAAATAGTTGAACCTGTTTTATAAACTGAATAATTTTCCAGGACTAAAGCTGACTCTGCAAACAAAAAGAAGAGCTCACAGTAGTGGCGATGAAAGTCGGAAAAAGACGAAAAAGGAAGACGGCAGTGCCGATGATGAAGAGGATGATGATTTCAATCCTAGCAATCATCCCGGAGGAGTAAGAGCTCTTTATATTCAAAACCATTATTACAAGTGTTACAAACAATATTTACAAAATTGTCCAATCTTTTATCAATTTCAAGACAAATTTCTTCTAATATTTTTTAATTGTATTAACATAAATTATATTTATGTAATTTACGTTAATTAATTTATTTATTAATCATAATTATATTAATCATAATTATATTTATAAATATTTATAATTATATTTATAAATATTCATATTATTTATATTTATTTTTTTTTTCCTTGTCATTCTGGCAAATCATTAATTGTAATAAATGTCATTTTTAGTTGACACCTGAAGACGAGGAGCGACGTCGCAGAAGAAGGGAACGAAATAAAATAGCAGCTACGAAGTGTAGGTTAAAAAAGCGCGAGAAAACGGTAATTCTTGTGCAGGAATCGGAGATCCTTGAGACGCAAAATCACGACCTGAAGACTCAAATCCAGGAATTGGAGACGCAGCGACGAAGACTCGTCGATATGTTGAGTTTGCATACTCCTACGTGTGTAAAACATGGAGGTTCCAGTGACACGTCCTATCAACAGTATGCGGAACCACTTCCCCCTCTGCCTAGTTATCAAGAAAATTTTTTATCACCAACTCTCAATCCGACGCAAAATTGCATGACGGATTATCCTGTTAAAGTTGAGAGTTTCGACGGCACGACGTCGGATTATTATCGGCAAAACAGTCCTTATATACCTACTTCGGACTCGAGTTGCACGGTCTAGTCGAGAGCCGTGATTTTTTCAAGTTGGATACCTTGTGAATTTTTCCCAAAAAAAAGACACTTCCAATTACGCAAATCACGATATTTGGCATAAGACAGTATTTATTTCTAAATTTAATCGTTAGCTTTATTATAACTAGGACGAATTTATCCTCGAACTTCTTTTTTTGTTTTTTATTTTTTTTATTGTTAAAATGTCTCTTAGAAGTATTTTCTCAATTAAAATATTTGTCGACTATATTTTATCAACTAAAATATTTACCGACCAAAAATATTTACCGACTAAAATATTTTTTATATAAAAATATTTACCGACTAAAAATATGTTTTATATAAAAATATTTGTGAGTTAAAAACGTTTTTTGGTTAAAAATATTTTTCGAATGAAAACATTTCTTAGTTAAAAATATTTCTTAATTAAAAACGTTTTTTATCTAGAATGTTTCAAGCAACATATTCTTTAAACATTTTCTTTGTTAAAATTCCTTTTAGCTAAAAGTATTTCTTAGTTGCAAACCTTTTTGGCTAAAAGTACTATTTTGCTAAAATATTTGTACTCCAAATTTGTATCTCCATTTACGATTTTTCGAGCTTCCATTTTAAGAGTTAAACAATTTACAGAAAAGCTGCCAATTTAATAATGTGAATTTGGTTTTTGACAAAATTAATCAGGAGGTAAAAAACATTAAAAATCAAGACAAAGAAAACATATGTACGAAAAGTAAAATTTGAAAATAAGTAATGTAAATTTATTTCCTGATTCTACAGAGAGGATCGTGAAAATAGAAAAGGAGATTATTTCCGATCCTTCTGAGGATCGTGAACTAAAATTTTGATTAAATACATCTCTCATGATTCTGATACAAAAATAAACAATTAACAAATTTAGTTAGCTTCTAGTTAAAAGTAGAAAGAAAAACTAAAAATGAAAAAATAGATAAGCAAATTTCCATTGCTAAAAAGAGTGTTAAAAAATAAAAAATACTGTTTCAGATCTTATAAAAAAAAGCGTGAAAGCTGGAGAAAACAACAGTTGATTGAAAATAATAGTTGATTAAAAACAATAGTTGTTTGATTCTTTTAATAGAATCAAAAAAATCCTTTACACGCTTGTTTCTTGTCTTTTTACAATCCTTTCAATAAGATCACAAAAAAAATTCTACACCTTTTCTATTTTCACGATCCTCTGCGTAGAATAAGAAACGATCTTTTCTTTGATATAAGAATTTTTCCGCCACTTGACTTAATAGGTCCAAAATCAAACTCCCACTGTTAAAATTTTAACAGCTTGAAATGTCATTGGAATTTTTTGTACAAATACGTAAACCATTTTTATCGATCTTCCGAGGATGAAAAATAGATTTTTAGCTCCTAGTCGACTTGTGACGAAATACAAGTCAGAAAATAGGATAAATTGTCAGAATCTTGTGGGAAAGAGCTGCAGGATACAGACTTGATTATCCGTACTTAAAAAAATAAACTTCAATTTTGTTTCTTTTAGAAGAAAAAATTGGTTTCTTTTACTTTTTGATTAAGAATTGATTTTATACTCCGACATTTTACTTTTTTACCGTTTGAATAATTGCGACTGTATTGTATTTTTAAAAATGGGAGAGATTATGCATTCCAAGTGAAAATAGAGAAAAGCAAGTCTGAAGTGCTGAAAAACAAAAGAACGCAAAATTGAAAATTTTCAAATAAAAATAGAAATAAAAATAAATAAATAGAAATAAAATATTTGATATATAAATAAAATATTTGAAATATAAATAAAATAAAAATTTTAAATTTTAAACTCAATGGAGTGTTGACAAAAATGTGCAAAAAGGATATTTATAAAAATATGAAAAATTTATGAAAAATGTTAAAAGTTTGGAAAAGGGTTAAATTACTGTAATTACAAAATTATGTTTCTATTAAATTATTCTGCTATCCAGCACTCTTTTCCGTAGAATAAGTGGAATAAGTTGCCCAGTGTATTTTATTATTAACAATTGATCTTCTTCCGTCTTTCGTAACTCTTTTCTAGTTCTTTCAATTGAAATGTTGAATACGAACGCCATGAGACATTCCTTTGTACTAATAATTCTACTGTGACATTCTTTAAGGCCTCATTTTTTAATAACTAAGCTTGTATAGAAAAATTGTAGAACAAGTAAGAGCGCGACTTTTGTGATATTTAAAAAATTAAATTTCTAATAAATAACATTCTTTCCGCTTAATTTTAATTTTTTAAAATATTTTTTATTGTTTTGTCATTTAAATTCTATTCCATATTATTTCTATTTCTATTTCAATTTTTCAATATTTATTACACATTTTTCAACTTTTCAATATTTAATTTATTTTACTTCTTGAAATTCAATTTTAATTTCACTTCTTAAAATTCAACTTTAATTTCATTTTGCTTCCCCAAGCTTTGTTTTCATTGTTTCCAAATTTTGTATTTTCTGCATATTTTTTCATGTTATTTTTTTTATTTTTAAATTTAATTGTTAAAAATATATGAAACTATTTTATGAAATTTTGTTTAATACTCAGTGTTTAGTTTTATGTGTATATGTATTTTTTATTTTCGTAATTTGCATTTTTAGCTGTTAACTTTTGTAATTAAATTAATTTGAAAATTTTTTAAAGTAAATATCACAAAATTCGCAGTGATATAAAAACATGTGAAATAGATTTAACAGTACTCTAGTAATTGCAGGACATTACGTAGAGTGAAAGATGCGTGTAGTTTTCACCTTTTGAATTCGCACAAAAAAACAAGTGTATTAGGATATTTTCTGTTTGATATTGATTACTTTAATATAATTATATTAATTTCTTACATCGCCAAGAAGCGTTCAGAGGATACTTATAATTATACGATTTTACTGATATTTAATAATGTTATTATACGTAATGCATATTTTATATAAACACAACTGCATATTGCTGTTAATGACTAATGAACTCTTAATTCTTTCTGTATTCCTGTAAAATATTTTGTCAATTATTTCATTCAATATTAAAGTTAATAATTAATTAATTTTAATTATAATTAATTCATAATTTATATTAATATTAATTAATATTCATTTCAATACTAATTAATATTAATCTTAATATTAATTAATATTAATTTTAATATTAATTAATATTAATTTCAATATTAATTAATATTTCAAGTTTAATTTTAGCGCTGAATGCAAAAATGCCTTATTTATTCCGACGCTTTAATTTTTTATTCAGTGTTTGTAATGTTTTGTTTTGAATAATGGAAATTTATTTGACTGTGAAATAGAAAGAGTTAAGAGGATTATTTTTTAATGTTATATAAGAGAGTAAGTAAAACCATGTGCCTCTAACGACATACCTCAACATATCTTGTGGTTAGTTACCCATAATTTGAATTATTCTTGTGATTAATTAATAATTAATATTGAAAATGTTTCTTTTTTATTTCAAGACTTTGTAAAAATTCGCATAATTTTTTTTATTTTACAAAGATCATATAAGAAATGCAATCAAATTTGTTAAAAATCTATTTATTTGTTCATGCAAATTTATTCATACAAATTTGTTCATACATATTTGTTCAAACATTTATTTATTAACGCAAAAATATTTTGTTCCAATTTATTGAAATAATATTTATTGAAAACATATTTATTTATTTGATATAGTCGAGAAGTTTTTGAGTGTTTAAATTTATTTGAAAATTAAAAAATTATTTGAAAAAATCTCTTTTCAGAAGTTTTTATTTTGTTTTAAACTATAATTACCCGTGTAAGATTGAATAAAATAAAATAATTCTAAAAAGAGTAATAAAAGAATAATATTCTGAAAGAGTAATATTTGGATTATAAAATCGCAAGAGTATTTCGGATTAAAAAATACATTCGCAGGATTAACTGTAGTTAATTCGTTTTAGTGAATGGCTTAGAAAATTTTTTTGGAGTCAGACTGTTTGAAAATAAATTTTTGTTCTTGAAAAATTTACGATCATGTCTGAAAATCCGTGTCCATAAATAAAATATGCTTGTAGCTTTAAATGATGCCGCTGATAAACCTAAAATTAAGATAAATTGCTTCCTTGAACTTAGTTTTTAAGAAAATACTGCCACGACAGGATATTTGTTAACGCAAATACCAAAAGTGAATATGTACTTTTTTTACCATTTTCTTTTATTTTTGATTCATTTAGTTTTTCTTTTTACCCAAATTAATCTCATGGAAATTAGTCATTTTTTATAAATTGTGTCTGGATAATTATTTCTCAGCATGTGATTATCTTAAATTTCAAGAAAATTCTAAGAAATTTAGGTCTCCAATAAAATCCAATACTAATTTTTATTTCGAATTTGATTTATCGCAGTTACAATTTTCCGCAAAATAATCACCTCTCTGGTGTATTATTACTTAATAATAATTATTATTATTAATGAAAATAATTTTTCATTTTGGTATTTTTATAGTTTAAATACAATTCTTGTAATCATTTTATTCAAAAATGTTCTGTTAGATTTGAATAATTTGATGAAAAGTATTACATGCGTTGACAATATTTTTTTAAGTATCTGTTATTTTTCAATAAAAATTTACTGTTGATGAAAATCTTCGAAATAATTGTTAATATACTTCTACTACTTTTAACAAATATATGCATTACTTTTTAAAATGTACCTATTTCTTAATTTTAAAGATATACGTATTAGTTGTCAGTAGGTATACATTTTTTAAATTGTACCTTTGTTTAAAATATCAATATTAATGTTCAATTTTTTGAAACTTTGACAATTTATTAAAAAGTATATGGGAGAAAATTGTACCATTTTTGAAACGTCTACAATATTGTTGAAATACTTTTTTGAAATTGTATGAGAAAAATCAAGGATCAGAAATAAAACAAGATTATACAACACCTTTTAAACAATTCTTATTTTATTAAATCACGCACCGTTTCATAATTACTCATTCTGTTTCTTACATTTATCGCTATCAATTTCGATTCTAATATATCTAAGTATTTAAAGATATTGCATAAATAAAAGTTAGAAAAGGATCGCTCTTAGGATCTTGGAAAGGAAAGGGAATGGAAGGATGAGATGGAAAAATTATACTTAATTAGTCTTAGCATTAAATAATCTCCATTTGTCTTAGGATCCCCTGAAAACAAAAAAAATATTTCTATATTTTTTGAAAATTATCTCGAAATTTGTAATTTTAGAGTTTAAAAACATTCAAGTGACTCCGAAGTAAATAATTGGAATTTATTTATAATAATATTTATGGAATATAATTAGAATTTATTTCAATTATAATTATTTGACAAAATATTCAATTAAATAAATCCAATCAAAAGATTTTTCCTGAGAATTGTACAACTGGATAGTTTAGAATTTATTGAAATTAATTCCAATAATTACAATCATGAAAAAGTAGTTTGTAGTTATATAAAATGATTTTTCAATTTGAAGTCATATTTTTTTTTGTTCTTTTTTTGCTTAGGGAAAATTTGGGAAAATCTGCATACAGATCCCTCGGGGCCGAATCCGAGAGCATGTGGGGATGGTAAAATAAAAATATAAGCAAAAATAACCGGCGAACTACTACCGGCCCGATTTATTAATATTTCTTTAAAATAAAATTTAAATACTTACACAATGATGTTGTTGATTGGGATATGAATCAATTTAACGAAAAATCCTATGAAGCCCATTATACAAAAGCCAATTGCCGTAGCGATAGCAATTTTTTGAAATTCTGCAAAAGTAAACGAACTTTTTCAGTAAAATAGACAAAATAAGTAGTAAAAACTAGTTAAACAAGAAATATAAAAATTAAAATATAAATAAATAAAATAAATAACTAAATTTCAATAAATAAATTCGTAAACTGTAATAATTATTCAATTTATTTGAATTATTTATATTTTAATAATATTAATAGTATATTTTATTTATTTTTTTATTTAACTAGTTTCATTTGTTTATAAAATTTGTCTTTCATTCGTCTAAAGGAAATAAATTTTTGTTGCGTTTTATTGTTTATTAAACAAGTCAAAGTAATTCACTAAAGTATTCTAAAAAGTATGCTACGATCTGAAAATAAGTGAACTATTGAATAAAGAAAAATTTGTAAATTAATTTGTAAATTAAAATGTGTATTTTTCTTATTAAGAGTTAATTGGCAAAGATTAAATGGAACCGAGACCTTCAAAATGATTTAGAACGTCATTAAGTTTTTAAATGCTTAAATGCATCTTTTTGAGTTTAATTTTTAAAAGCTTCTAATTGCGCAAATACATAATCGTTGATCTATATTTAAAAAAGCAATATTTTTGCTTTTTTTACCTTTTCTATCAGGTTTAGTACACCTTTTGACAAGACGAATGCTGTCCTTGGCAAATTGTCTTCCAGGTTCGGTGAATTTCTTAATTTGATCCATTTTATTGAACTGTAATAAAAACAAAATTAAGTTTATTATTGCCAGAAGCTCTAGATTTGTTTACAAATTAAATTAAATTTATAAAATCCTTAATATTCTCTTACAAGAAAAGACTACAGTATATTTTCTACTTTTCCTTAACATCTGGTAAAAAGTGTCACAGACAAGATCACAGATTATCTCCAAGTATTTGATAAATCTTTGACGTTACAAAATTAACTTTTATTCCACATTTGTTAAGCAGTGGTTCCAACTATTTAAACATTTCTTGATTTATTATTAGAATGCAAGTTACCTCCAATTGTTATAAACAAAAGTCATGCAAAAAACAAACAAATCACGCCCGTTCAATTGTAAATAAACAGAAAATGAAATAGAAAATATATTTCATTGAAACGCTTATAAAATAACCCGAGAACCAAAAATGTATTTTATTATTTGCAACAATATAATTGTCACACAAGTACCAAACGTATATGAGAATAAACTTTAAAATCTGAATTCTTTCAACGCACAATTTTACATCAAAAGAATTTAGGTTATAAAATTAGGAAACGAACTTTTGGAGTAATTTAAGGGAAATTGATCAAAAAATGAAGGGTTGTACTCACATAAAGTTGAACGTAGTATGCTTCTACAAGTTTGTCAGATTACTCGTAGTTTCTGTGTTGTTTGACGACTAAAATTCCACTTTGGTTTACCAAGTATCTACGTGGAGTCGTGTTCTGAAACGTAACTTCCGGAATAGCGACGTTGCAGGAGAACCTCTCCTGACATGACTACCACCTGTTCAATTGACATTTGTTATTTTTGTATTACTCTAATAATAGTGTTTCGTTTTAAAGTATAACGAAATCGATAATTTGTATCAAAAGTAGCAAAATGTGGAACATTTACTTCTTTCGCGATACTAATTAAAAATTTGTAGTGTCGATTAAAATTGTTGTTTTAACGTATTAAAAAGTTGTTATGTTGGTGCTACTGGTTGTTAAAAATTGACAGAGCAAAATGGCGCGAAGAATTCCTTTCTTTAAATTAATGAATTGAAAATATTGAAGTTTTATTTGTAGTTAGTTTACTTACTTGTGCTTAATAATTATTTTTTAGCATACAAGTTTTTTTTACAAGTTAATAAAATTCCTATTATAAGTTAATAAGATTCCTAATACAAGTTTTAACGATTTTATAAGAGTTTTTCAGTGAATTAAAAGATACGTGCTCTGGAAACCCCTGTCTGATATCTTTTCTCCTTACACTTATGTTTAATGAATAGCATTCATATGCATTTTCTAACATACCAGACGAATTTTTGCTTTATTGTGAACTTAATAAAGTGTATTTTAAAAATTCTTTTAAATCACGTTTATTAAAATAAAAAGGAAAATTTTTTAAGCACAAAAGAATGAATTTTTGAAAAAAAATTATTTTGCAATGTTCTTCTTGTGTAGACAATGTTCACTTAGAATTATATAAAAATTATATAATTTGCGAAGAATTGTTGACTAGGTTTGTTATCATCATTTATTATGCATTGAAAGTGTTAATCAGAAAAATATCTGTTAAACTTTCTAAACGCTTTCTAAAAATGTCAAGAGTTTTCAATTTCTGATGAGTTTTCTCAACCGATAAAAACGTGAATTGATCATATTCAAGGATTGGACTGTATCATTCTTATAATTCTTGCTGAAGTTAATTCTTTGTCTGCTGTCAATGTGCGGTCGGCTTTTCAAGCAACAACATCATGTTTCGAATTCTTTTTGTGGTACTTTTATTTTCTTTCGCGTTAAGCCAACCTCCTCCACTAGAAACATGCGGTAAGAGAAAAAAAAAATTTAACAATTAATTTTGTTTATTTACTTAGTCAAATTATCTTTTATATAAAAATTGCATTAAGTTTCTTTGTATGCTGGCAGTTATTTTTCTTTTGTCCGTCAATTGATCGTTACGATTTGAATTTCAAAGTTCTTTTTTTTTATTATCAAATAATAGTGATGGAATAAATAACGATAGAAAGTAAATAAATAGGGTAATTTATTGTTTTTATAAACATTTAATAAATTGGAATCAATTTTCTTTTATAAAAATTAGAGCTTCAGTTATTTTTCTTTTGTTTCGAAAATGAAGGTTGAGATTCTACTTATAAAATGTAGTTTAAATAATGAATGAAATGATAATAATTTAAATAATTATAAATAGTAATAATTGAAATAATGGAAGATAGTAATAATTTAAATAATGGAAGACAGTAATCATTTAAATAATGAAAGACAGTAATAATTTAAATAATGAAAGACAGGAATAATTTAAATAATGAAAGACAGTATTAATTTAAAAAAAGAAAGACAGTAATGGTTTCAATAATGGAAGAGAGTAATAATTTAAATAATGAGAGATAGCAATGATTTAAATAATTATAAATAATAATTCAAATAATGAAAGATAGTAATAATTTAAATAATGAAAGGCAGTAATAATTTAAATAATGAAAGGCAGTAATAATTTAAATAAAGAAAGACATTAATAATTTAAATAATGAAAGATAGTAATGATTTAAATAATTATAAATAGTAATAATTCATATAATGAAAGACAGTAATAATTTAAATAAAGAAAGACAGTAATACTTTAAATAATGAAAAATTACAATGATTTAAATAATTAGAAGCAGTAATAATTTAAATAATAAAAGACAGTAATAATTTAAATAATCTTATATACTAATAATTAATACAAAATTATAAAATGTTTGTAATATACTCATCATTGTATTATTAAAATCGCAATATGATAAAATTTATTTTCCAAAGCATTTTTTATATTTATTTTATACTATTATTTTTTCTTAATAAAGAGAAATTATAAATATTACAATTAACAAATAGCATTGGAATTTAATTATTAATGCAAAATCTTATAAATTTATACAATTTGTAATTTATAAGTTAATTTACTTAATGTCCACAAAACACTTGCTTATTTTATTAAAAATTAAATTGACGTACAAAATTCAGAGAATTCTTAGTAATGTTACAGATAAATGTAAAAAATGTTATTAGCAAGTTTAAAACAATGTTTCTTTATCTAAAATTTAATTTTTTAAAGTTCTTAAAAATACTCTTTTTTTAAATTAATCGAAAATTACGAATAAAAACAACGATTAATATGAATACATTACGAATAATAAAATATGAATAAAAAAATATTAAAGAAATTACAAAAAACAAAAATTGAAAGATTCAAGAGCTGAAATTTTGTATTCGCTTTATTCTTAATGAGAATAAAATGCAAATTTGAAAAGAAGTCTTTTGTCCTGGAACATAAAAAGTAAGAATATTTTATTAGCACGTTTGAAGTGAAGTATCTTTGTCTGTAATTTCAAGGGGATTTTATGTGCGTAAGCATAATTTTAATGTGTACATATTTACTTTTGTGAAATCGACAAGTAATTTAGTTAAACATTTTTTCGCAAAGCAACATTAATTTTTTATTACTAATAAATTTTATTAATTTTTTATCCTTGATTTTTGATATTTTTATTTTATTTCTTTTTTCATTTTTTTTCTGTCTTTTATCTCCTTGTCTTTTTATTAATTCGGCAAATAAATTCTAGAACTACGATTAAGTAAATGTACAAGTTTGCTTTTTAGTTTTTTGTAAACAAAAAGAAAAAAAATTTTGCAAACTTCAATGTCATCTTTACTCTCTCAATTTTATTTAAATTTTTAAAATTACCATGAAAAGTTGCAATTTGAATGTAACACAGTATAAACACAAATTGCATAAATATTCATTGGCAAAACGTTTTAATTTTTCTCAACTCTCATTTAATATTTTTTTTATTAATCATTACTACAAACTCATTCACAAAAAATTATGACAATTTAAACGTAAGAGATATATTCAAATTAGATTTATGAACTTTAAAAACTCATAATTTTTAAAAAAAATAAGTTTCAAGGTCTAATTATTCTCGTTTTAAAATCATTCATTTATTTACAGTATCATCAGATTTCTTTTCTTGTTAAAAAAGGAATTAAAGGATTTAATAAAAAGCAAAGATTTAATTGTTTAGCTTAAATGTAATAAATTCTAGTTTAAATATAAAAATTTTATGAATTTTGAATTTGCACTTGGGCATTAAATAATTAATTATATAAATAGAATAAATATATTTATATATTATATAAATAGAATAAATATATTTATATATTATATAAATGGAATAAATACATATTTATATATTATATAAATTAAAGTATATAAATTTTAGTTTAAATATTTCTTAGTTGATAAGAAAATAAAAAAAATATAATAAGTTAATTTAAGAAATTATTGATTGAGATTTGTAATATTCATTAATTTTGACGAAGATTTCAAGGTGAAAACGATTTTTATTGTTGCGTCATTAAAATGATAGGATTCTTGTTGATGTTGCGAAAGTGTAAGATACAGCGTCTCCTTTTTCGTCATTTAATCCTTAAATAATTCAGATTTGTGTATTTGATTTCATTAATTGACTTTCTTAATCACATTCGCTTGATTTAGTCAAGGAAAACAATTTAATTTAAATAAATGGTGACTTAATGGTTGAATTATCATTCCTTCTTGAATTTAATTTACTACAAATTTTAGGTGATTAAGTTTGAACATTAATTGTGTAAAATGCTTCTAATATAAAAATATGATACGAAGTTATTTTTCGGTCTTTAAAAAGTTCTAATAATTCATTATGACTATATGAATCAATAATGTACTATAAATTATAATCCTATTAGTTTAAAAAAAACAAAAACAAAAAAATAAAACCATTAAATAATATGTATCATAAAACAAATTATAATTAAATGATGATGATGATAATAAAAATAAGATAAAAAGATAATAATAAATAATATAATAAAAATGATCTTATTATTATATTTATTTAAATAAACTACGTCTTAAGAATAATCCAATTTTGAGAACACTTTTTAAAACCAATTCTTCTAAATTATTGCAGTTTTTTTTACAATTTATTAATTAAATCTTTGATTTTCGTTTTGTAATTTAGGAGGGCAAATTGGAAAAGTTATTGATGCTAGGGTAAAGAATGCCAAATATGTGGATGGGAAATACATCCTGAGAAAAGGAACTTCAGTTGGAATTGACATTACGTTTAAAACTGGTGAGTTACTTGATACAATTTTCTGAATTTGTTCGAATATTAAAAAGAATTATTTTAATAAAATTATAAATACCAATTAGCTCGGAATGTGGAGAAAGTAACTGCAGCTGCCGCAGGAAAAATTAATGGCGTTGAACTCCCATATCCATTACCAAATTCAAATGGTTGTTCAGTTTTGCCATGTCCTCTTGAAAAAGGTGGCCCTTATAATTATACGGCGTCTATGAGCGTGCTCGGTTTCTTTCCTTCGGTGAGTGAATTCATTAATTAAAACGTAAAACTAGATCAATAAAGATTAAATTATAAAGCCATGATGATACGTGTATCATAGTTCACATGACTGACTGTTTTTTGTTTTCTAAGAATTTATAAAGATTTTGAATTTGCATATTATATATTTTTTTAGATTTAGATTTATACATTTTTTATTTATTATAACATTAGTTTATGTGCGATTCCATAGCTCATTTATGTCATTTCGGAGTAAGTACCCGATTTCAATGAAACTTCAGAATTTTCATTTACATAGTAAAGACTAACATTTTTGCCAAAAATTGGCTCAAAATATTTGTTATTTCAGGAAATTTGTTATTTTGACAGAAAATTTGAAATTGCAAAATCTATTGTTCTATTAATCGTATCGAGGTCATTTTTTTAAATGTTCAGAAAAACATGAGGATTATTTCTACTGAATAAGATTCTTTTACATTTTTATAATTAAACAATTTAATTAAACTTTCGTGCTATCAGACGGAAACCAATGTGTTCAAGTAATAAAATTATCTTACCCGTTTTTCTTCAAGATCCTAGAGAGAAACTTAAGTAATTAAAAGAAATTGATATTGTTTTTTAAGAAAATCTGACCATAAACATTGAAATGACATTGAAATGACATTGAAAAATAACAGGCAGGATAAACTGCGCACGCAACCCTCCAAATCCATTTCACATGACGTGTGACCAGTAGTGTACATAGTACGCAAATATATACTTATATAAACGTATACAATGTACGCTACTGGTCACATATCAGGTAACATGGACTGTTATTTTTCAAGTCAGCTGACTCAAGAGTTGAGTGCGCAGTTTCTTCTGTCTGTTATTTTCCAACGTCCTTTCAATGTTTACGGTCAGATTTTCTTAAAAAACAATATCAATTTCTTTTAATTACTTAAGTTTCTCTCTTGGATCTTGAACAAAAACAGGTAAG
>WNHD01002809.1:0-14054 GCA_011057455.1 Ganaspis sp. Gsp50 | reverse complement strand
AAAAATAAGAAATTTGATTAAAAACAATAATAAGCCTTTTAGAACCCCTTATTGTATTATTAAAAAAATTAATAATTTTAGTTTTAAAAAATCCGGGAAAATCAGGCTCTGAGATCCGGAAAATCCGGGAATTTGAAAATACCAGTTCGCTAGACACCCTGGATATAAAGCACATCTTAAACAAGTTATAATGATAAATAACACACCTCAAATAAGTTATATAGTGATAAATAATATACCTCGTAAACGAAAGAACTCATCCTGGAACTTGTACTAAGAACGAGTAAAGTTGTAGGAAATAGAACAAAGTATCTGTCACGCCGTTCAGCTCCCATTATTAAAGAGACCGGACCGACGTGTAAAATATCACCTAAAGAATTCAGTTCTTCTCCTTCCCAGCCTTTGATTCCACTTGTTAAAATTTGTAAAGCGAGTTCTCGTTGCTTACGTATCAGTGCACATTGCTCCTGTTGAATTAAATTTATTTAAAAAATGTGTATATTTATATTCATACTCATATTCACAATGTTGTATATTGTTTATAATGTAAAGGAAATTATACATTTTTAGGAAAAAACAATGTTATTATTATTACTGTTTCTTTAATTACTAGTATTATTAATTTAATCTCACAGCAATTTCGCGGTAAACGCAAACACTTCTTTGGGTGTCTCCTCTGTCAGGATGATTTTTCTCAGTGTGCCTTTCCAACTCCTGGAGCATAGCAGAATATTTATCGAGCCTTCGAAAAGGTTTACTGAGTCCTGTCGTTAAAACTAATATTCCAGGATTTATCGCTCCGTTGCGTTCCATAAACTCATTAAGTTCATCTCTGGTAAAAAAAATTCTTATTTAATAAATAATTAAGTAGCATTTTAAGTATAATCAAGTAATCAAGCTTAAAATAACATTTGAAAAAGTTAACGTTAAATTAAAGTTATAAGCAAATTTAATTTTAGTTATTAAAAAATGTATGAAGAGTTACACAAAACCGTTGCTGAAAAATGAATTAAGAGAATCAACATCTTTTGCATCATTATTTAAAAGAGAAAGATTCATCTTCGAGTCATTTTATAGTTCAAATTCAAACAGGCAAATTTTATAATGACATCTTGTTTAGTATAAACAGTAAACCTGTAACGATCTAATATGCAAACAGCTTGTGGATGACAACAGCAATATGTAGAATGTATTGATTTCAAACGAGGTGCAAGATTTAAAAATAAATTTCCAACTCTTGCATCAGAATCTTGTAATAATGCACTATCTAAATTAGAAAGAAGGCGTTGATGAGTTTCCAGTACGTCATGTATATTTCCAATCAACTGTTTATATTCCTCTTTCTTTAATCTGAAAAATACAAATAAACATGAAAAAGAAAACAAATTTGATGATTTTGTTCAATTCATCTAAAATAGAGTAATATTAATAATATTATTATTAATATTTATTAATATTAATATAATATTATTAATATTTCATTACAATCAATTATTTTAAAACTGCAATTTTACTGATTTTTTAATCAACTTTACATTCAACTTTTCAACTCTGAAAAATACAGTCATTCATACATAAATATTATCTTTTTATTGAAAAATATTTGTAGTGACTTACATATTTGAAGTTTCAAGGGGTTGTAAAAAGTTAGTCACTAAACCTTGTAGTTCAGCAACATTTGCCCTTTCTGAATCAATTATATCTTTCAAAACTATGTCACGATTCAGTTTCTGAGGAACCGGCAATTCAGGAGGAGACTTTTCTGGAGACAGCTTGACTGCAGCATGTCCTGATTCTACGAAACAGGTATTATTTAGTTCTATTTCACAAATAAAATACTGTCAACATCTTTATATGAAGAAATACAAATCTAAGAAAAATAAAAAAATACAATGTAATAAATTTGTAAAGATATAAATTAGATAGTTGAAATAAGAAAAATTCTTTCCTACTGGAAATTTAAATTCTATATAAACAGTCTTTTAGAATATTTATACCTGGAATTCTGTATTCCTTGACGTAATTTGAAGGAAACCATCCTGTTTTTTCATGCAAAGTTCCTTCCCACCAACCTCCATCATCAGTCTGTGTTATAGTTATAATATCTCCCTTTTTGAAACACAACTACAAAATCAATAATTACCAATTAAAAATAGAATATTCATTTTTGTACACGAATTTTGTATTTCACTTCTAAAGATTTACCTCATCGTTGTTTCTTCCTTTGAAGGAAAACGATGCTGATACTAATTTCGGTGGATCTGACTTGGACATAATGAATTCGTGCAAAAAAACTGAAAATCACACAAGAATGTAAGTAGGCGTAAAGATCAAAAATGAATAAGCCAAGATTCCATGCTGAAAGAATGTCATGTACCTTTCGTTTATGAGCCAGATATTGAATAATTCTCAAGGCATTTGCTTAAGTGTCATCCTAATATATAAAACCATCGGTATACAATACTCTATTTTGTAAAACTTTGGTAAATATTTAACACTAACAGCTTCTTGTAGTAAACACTGTAAATACTATTAATAGCAACAACTTTTTGTGAACTTTATTGTACTGGATAATACTGGTATTTGATCATCGGCTTGTTGATGATTAACTGCAGGATAATTATATACTTGGCACAACTGTGACTATAAATAAAACTACAGAAACTATGTGAAATTATTTAGGTAAAAAATCCCATGCCCAATGCCCATCCCAACTTGACAACTTGAAGTTAGCTGCAGTCCGTAAAGTTGTTATTCACAGCTGTCAAAGTCGACAAACATAACCTAAAAAAATGTTTGACAGTTTTATAACTCTCATTTAAATTGCGTTTATGCAAAGTATTTGTATTTTTTTACATTATTATACGTTTTTCTCTTAGTGAATGTAGAATTAAGTTTTTTAACTAATTTTTAAAAAATTGGATGACGTTCTGTGATTAAAAACTTCCGGCTTTGCGACAAGGAAATTAAATTATTATAAAAACCAGCTAGCAATTTTCCTAGTTATTTATCGGATTGTTCAGCTATTTACAAATTATTAAAATTGTGGGGCATTTTTTATAACCACGCATTTATAACATTTGAATTCTTTGATCCATTGAATCTTTCTTTTCACTTCGTAAGCAGATTGGTTCAAATTATAAAAGAAGGAAACCATAAATACCTAGATTTGATTCGTTGGAAAGCTTTAATCCAACTATGGCAGCGAATAGAAATTGGGTACACTATTACAGAAGAAGGATTGCATACATATGAACGTCCCTTATCAATAAATGAAGACAAGGAAATATACAGAAAGAAGATTGTCGTAAAAACGCATTTTTCAGCCAGAAAAGTTTAACAATCTGGTTGTTAATTTCTGTTTCGTATGTTTTTATTTAGACTCTGAAACATTTCATATTAAAGCAACATAATGGACGAAGAATGGGGTAAGAGAATTTATATTCACCTCGAGGTTTCTCTTAACTAAATTTCATATTTAACGAAAATCTGCTTTTGTGTGATTGCAGATGCTGATAATTTCGAGCCTAATAAAGTCGATCTCGCTATTAGATCGAACAAATGGGAAGGTGAAGATGAAGAGGAAGAAGTTAAGGTGAAAATAAAATTATCTTTCTCATTTTTCTTCTACAAGTCAATTTTTGTTAATTTTGGGCCTAACCTGTTGATGCCACATGGCTGCTTTCCAAAATGTCAGAAATTCTTGGAAATCATGTATAATTTAAATTCCAGATATTCTTGCAATTTATTTTCGATTTCCAAGGTTTATTACATTCTTTTAAAAGAATTTCATAAGCATCAATGATTTCTGAAATTTTCGAAGATTCAGTGCCAAGTCTTGTTTTTATATATATAAATCAATAGAATTGCTTTCACTTTAATATTGAATTTAATGCCGATTAAAAGTCTTAGATTTTCAATTAAAGTAATTTAAAATTTTGAACTTCCAGACAATTATTAACCTATGTATTGCATTTTTACTTATTTTAACAAAATTATTATTTCCTTCTACTTACTTTTGTTTTATGTAAATTTGAAATGTAAATAAACAGGATAGTTGGGAGGATGTTGAAGAAGAAAAGAAGGATGTAGAAAAAGCACCTGAGGTTCCAAAGGCAAAAAGTAAACCTAAGAAAACGTTGGCTGATAAAATTGAAGAACGTGAGGTTTGTATATTTCTCATTTATTTTAAACCTTAAAAAATATTTAAAAGAGAATATGTATATTATATTCGAGAAAAGTGTTTCTATATTGAATATTACATTTTTATTTAGCATTTAAACGTCTTATTTTATTTGCTCTTTAATTTGTTGCTTACAATGAAAAATTCATTATTTTATAAAGTTACTGAATTTCTAAACAACAATGCCAAAATTCTAACTGTATTTCATAAAGTGAATTAAATCAAAATCTTTTTAGAAAAAAGCACGTGAAGAAGCCGAACAGAAGGCTAAGGAAAAGGAAGAGGCCCTGACTCCTGAGGAGAAAAGAGCAGAATTATTGAGGCGGCAGAGGTTACAGGAAGAAGCAGACTTGCGATTGGCAATGGAGACTTTCGGTTTGTCAAATCTTGTAGACTTTAGTTCTCGTAAACCCCCAAAAACTGAAAAGAAATAACCAATTCTCATGATTGTTAGTTTTTCTACAATTCAGACTGCTGCTTTTAATGAAGCAGATTTAATTGCAATCTTTTAAATCAAGTCACAATCAATAAACAAATTTTTAAGAGAATTAGACTGTAAAATTTTGAGACTTAACATTTAACTCGCCACCATGAACAAGTTTCATTGTTTTATATTGCCTTCTCATTGAGAAAGTATTTTATTATGTATTTTGCTTTTTTTTGACGTTTTATATTTAAAAGCAACGCCTAGATTTTAAATTAATAATGTCAGTACAATTTAAGATTGATAAAAGAATTTAAGATTACAATATACGTCCACATAAAAACATACTTTTTTAATAATCAGCTTAAATAGTAAAATTATATGAATTTGAAATGTCTTTATTCGTAAAGTTTGACAAAATCTTGGAAATGTAAATATTTTTTTCTTGACAATGAAAAAACGTAATATCCCTAGTATTACGATTAATAAAGCAGGTAATACGTATTTAAATTAAAATTTTGTATTTGGAAGAATAGATAAATCATTAAATTAAAATTTTGTATTTGGATAAGTAATTTTCAATTCGAATTTTGTATTTGAAAGAAATGAAAGACATTATTAGAAAAGTAGATTTTAATAGGTAAAAAAAACCACTATCGTCAGGAACTGTACTAGAGATAGAATATGTATACGAGTGTGTTAATTTTTAATCGAATTATCGCAATCAAGTTCACCGATGTTATTGTATATTAATAAAAGTTGCTATTTAATGCAAATATTGTGTTGAAATTAGTTTTTGCACGAACCTTGCATCTTATATTCGTTCTTAAATCTCCTGTACTGTTCCTGGACTTAATTTTTTGTGAAAGCACAATCTCAAATTTTAAAATAATTGAAAATCAATCTTTTTCTATTACACTCGTTTTCAATAGTTTTACATCTTTTCGTTTAATTTAGCTTCATTTTATACTAAAGCAAATTACTACACTTTTTTAGATGAATGTTTTTATAGAACTTAATATATTAAGAAGTTCACTTAATAAATTATTTATTCTAAATATTGAAGTTTCTTAAGATTATAAAAACCAAGAGTTTTTTAAAATAAAATGATTTAATTTATTTGAAATGTAAAATAAAATGATTATTTGAAATTGAATTATTAATTCATAAAGCGTGTTTTTTTAAATTGAAATTTTACTTTAATAATTTAAAATTGTATTTAAGGTGTAACGGATACTGCCAAGAATTTGAGTAACATGGTTCCTGACACAAAAGAAGAATTTGAACAGTTTGGTGAAGCACTTATGCTCAAAATCAATCAGTTTAACAAGCACGCAGAGTTCTCGGCTTTCGCTGAAGAGTTAATAAAAAATATTGCTGTTTCGAGTAAGTAAATGAAATTATATTTGCCTTTAAAAATATTATTTTACATGAAAACTTAATTATAAAAGAATTTAATCATAATTTTAATATTATAATTGTATATTATTATATAATTGTATAATATTATAATTATAAACGAATTTTTTAAAATTAAAATTAAACAATGAATTAAAATTAGTTAAAAATTTTAAAAATAATATTTTCCTTTTAGTGTCAAGTACATCTCTGAGGAAAGTTAAAACATTGATTGATAATTTGGCGTTGGAGAAAGCGAAATTAGAGAAAGGTGATAAGGCAAAAAAGAATAAAGGAAAAGGAAAGGCGAAATTGAGAATCGAAGGTGAAAATACCATCATGAATGATTATGATGATCACTATGGATTTGAAAATGAATACGACGACTTCATGTAGCGACTCTAAATTCTTCATGCCATCATCTAGTCGCCAAATTTGAAAAATGTTGATTCAAATGCCACATTGACCTTTACGCGCAACTGAATTTATATATTGCGTCAACTCATTAAATTAGGTCAATAAATTTGCTAATTGAAATTGTTATGCAATAATTTGTAAGAAAATGTGGTTTTAAATCCTCAAATTACATACTAGTGGCGATTAAGAAGCTTGCAGAAGTAAAATGATGTTTTCTATTAAAATTGCTAGGAACTAATGTAATTATTTTTTTTGTCTTTTAATGTTTGTGAAATTAATTTCAATTTAAACAAGCGCTAAAATAGATCGAACTTTACATCACAGTGCTTTTAAAATCAGTTTTAAAACATTGGAACATAATTTTCTCGTTTGATGATCGATTTGTTTCTCATTGCCAGGTCTTCAACGATAATAATTTTTGATTGAAATTATAAAGAAAATATATGTACCTAATTAACATTTTACCTACATATGTATATAAACGCTCGCGTACACACAAGTATGACAGGTGTGGATGTAAGTTGGTTTTAAAGAGTATATTCCTAAATAAAGGTTGATTGTAATGATATTTGTATTTCTATTAATTTAATGATAGCTAATCTGAAAGAAATTGCACTTTTTTGGTTTCTCAACAACACATGTTTCGTTTTTGGAAAATCGTTCTAAAGTAAACTTATTAAAATAAAATGAACGTAGTTTTTTTTACAATAGAAAAAGAATTTTGCTTTTAATTCTAATTAAAACTAAAATGATACTTTATTTTAAATGCTAAAATGCTATTTTATTTTAAATGTTAAAATACTATTTTATTTTAAATGTTAAAATGCTATTTTATTTTAAATGTTAAAATGCTATTTTGTTTTAAATGTTCTTTGAAAAAAATCATTTTTTATCACTTCATTAACAATAATTTTTAAATTAATCATGTTTTCTATGAACAAAATAAACAAATAGGACCCCTACAATAAGAAACGAAGTAAGGTACTTTTTCATTTATTTAGCTTTGTAGATACATGAATAATCTTCAGCTCCAAAAATTTGTTGTTCAGTTTATACCTGAAAGAAAAACTCTTCACATTAAAAACTTACCTTTCTTCAAAGAAAGCAGTTTCCCCTCTTTTTTTCTTGGGCTTTACAAAATTTGTTTATTTTCTTGAAAATAACAGAAGAATTTTGAATCTGATGATCAACATCACTAAGTCATTAGGAAGTTCTGATAATAGTCAATCTTTTTGTCCATGACTAAAAAATTTAACATAAAACACTTGTTTTCATTACTCTTTTTGTCTTGCCAATGGAAATTCACAAGGCACTTGATTCACAAATCACAATTCTACCACAAAGCTGGACTTTAATGTTTTTTAAAAAAATGATATTCAAAATATTTATAAAATATCACAGACACATAAAAAAGAAATTTTTTTCTCTCAATTTCTCTAGTGAAAAAACTATTCACAGCACCACTAAAAATAATTTTTCTCTTTCTTTTCTTTTTATAAAATTATAAAGTTTTAAATACGTTAAGCTTCATTGTTCAATAACTTTTGTCAAAATTGTCAAGTGTTTTTTTTGTGTGTCAGTTTAATTCACTGAACTAAGAAACTTCAGAACTTCACCCATTTCGTTGAACTTTTACTTTTCAACAACCAACAACTTTTTCAAACTTTTCCTCCATTAAATTATTCCAAGTAATACAAAAAATGATAAGAATGTAATTATTATAAAAAAAGTAATTTAAAAGTATATAATTTGAATTTCTAAATTTAAGAAGAAATCGAGAAACTGATTAAATAAAAATGCAATTAAATTGAAATACGAGACTTGAATGTAAAAATAAATAAAAGACAAGAGAGAAAAAATTTGAAAAATCGTGATTTAGAGAGTTTAAATAAGCAGAGCACAGACACAGGAACAAATCACTATAAATATGGAAACTTAAAGATTTGAATTTTCTCATAGGTAGACATCAGCGGAGATATGAAATTAAACCATGGATCGATTTTGTCTGTATAACGGCATCTATTTTGTTTAAACACCAGATACACTTTCAGCCACTGCACCTTTTGATCGCCACCGAGGTTGGAACGGGTATTTTTTTTCCTCCAATCTCCGGAAAGACTAATACGTTCCGGAAATTAGTTTCACCCCAACATCCTCGAAGGCGAGAACACATCACTTTTTTTTTACATAATCACTATACACATTTTCGATTATTTACCACCAAACACTGTCCTTTAAAAAAAGTGTCCGCACTTAATTCAAAAACTGAGAAGTGGCATTCACAAAAATAATTTTCAAACATCATAATTTGTTGCATACAGTTCATTTTTCTTAGGAACTTCAGTTCATTGGCCGGGATTTCGTGTCATTTGTGAATTTTTCTTTTTAATTATTTCGATAAATCACTACCTTCACTTTTTTTTAGCTCACATGAAAGAAGACACTTGGCACTTAAATATTAGACACGAAAAGCTTAATTTCTAAATTAAAAAGTAAGATAATCGTTGTACATATTGTGACTTGTTGGAAAAGCGACATAATGTTCATAGTTGGTAATAATTTTTCCTATGATGCCAAACTTCGCAGGTATCTGACGTAAAATCATTAGTTACATATTCTATATTTTTTAAAACATAAAAAAGTATTTTTCTTTATCGTACTTCTTATATGAAACGCTAAATCAAATTTTTAAAATAACATAATGCGACTTTCAACTAAATATCGAAGTTTACAATAATTGGAAGATCATATATAGAAAAGTCGAATTTTCAACTGTACATTTCTTAAATCGCATTTCTTTCATTTCAATTTTGAGATAAAGCCAATTTGCCAAAATATGCCCTTGATAAAAAAATATCAAGAACCAAGTGTCAGAACAACGTGACAAAAATCATATACATGAATTTCACTTAAATCTTAGATTGTGTAATTAGAACTGAAAAACTGTCTGAAAATATTTGTCTTGCTTTAACTTTTTGTAACAGCAACCTTATTACTAAATTTTATGTGAATATTAATCTTAATTTTTTTTCTCTGAGTTGATCAGTACTTTTTTAAATTAATCTAAACTCTCTTTTTTAAATTAATCTGAATTACTTTTCTCTTAAATTAAACAAAGAATTTTCTTTACATAAATTTAAACTTCTTTGTATTATCTTTGTATTAATCTAATTTTTCTCTGTAAATTAAATTTAAAATTCTAAACAAGAATCAATTATATTTGACAAAAAATAATTAAAGGTGATTATTAAATTTAAATTACATTCATTCTTGTTCTTGGCACTAATAGTGCAAGTCAAAATTATACTTCAAAAATGTCGCTTTAATTTAGAATGTCGAATATTATCATTAAATATTGACAAATGTAATACAAAATAAATGAGACAAAAAAATGAAGATAATAAATTATTTATACCCGAGAAACTTAAAATAATATTAATCTATTCTACAATTTTTGTTCTTTAAAGTTCAGTTTTATGTATAAACATTTCAAATCGACCTTTAAATATTTTTTGACGTCCGTTTAGAGCTTTAATTTAGAATATATACTGTAGAATCTATAATTCACTCCATAAAAAATTAATTACATAACTAATTATGAAACCAAGACATAAAAAAAAACCTTAATTAAATAATTTATAAAAAAAAAACCTTAGTTGAATAATTATTTTAAAAAAGCTTGATTGAATATTCATAAAAAAAGCTTGATTGCATATTTTGTAGAAAAGCATAATGAAAAACTAAAAATTAAATATTTTACAAAAAAAATTCTAGTACTCTAAAATATTTTTTCAGAGAAATTACATTTAAATAACACTGGTAAATAGCAATTTCGGAGCCTTGTTTTCCTTCATTTTAAAGACGTCACTGATCCGAAAAAAATATCATTTTTTTTAATATTGCAAAAAACATTGACTACAGGTTATATTTTTGTTTTTTATTTACAGGTTATCATTTTTGTGCTTTATTTTTTGCCTTTTAACAAGCGATAATTTAGCAAAGAAATTGAACATAAATTGTTTGAATTGCATTCTCAATATCAAGAAACATTAACAAATTTGAAATAAAATGACCCGAAGGTATCGAAAATGAATGAATTAATCCCCATTCATTGTAATTGCATTTTACAATTTAAAATTAACGTTTACTTCATTTTTTCTCCCATGTTAAAATGAACAGTGCTGTGAAATCAAAAATGAACTTACAACCATTTTCGATTTCTATGAGAAAATTTATAGATTGTAAATTTCTTTTTTAAAAACAAGATTGTTCCAACTATATTTTTCAAAAACAAGATTGTTCAAACTATATTTTTTAAAAACAAGATTGTTCAAACTATATTTTTAAAAAAATCTATTATCGTTAAATTATTATATTTAACTTTATAAATGTAGATATTGCAATACCTTGATAGCAAGAAATTGTAAAAAAAGATATAAATAATCGATCTCAGTGGTTTTAGAATATCTCAAAAAAGAAAGAATTGCACCAAAAAGAATATTCCACCAGTTTTTTAATACCAATGTAATGAAGATGTATTTAAATACATCAACAATCTTAACAAATTTCCTAAATCATTAAATTGCTATGATTTACAAATAACCACTTTTCCCCTGGTTGTGTCGTCCAACACAATCAAAGGATTAAACAGCAAAAAGGTAAAAAAGCTTTGTTCTTTTTACTTTCCAAGGGCAAAAAATTTTCCAATACCAAAATCCTTTAAAGCTAATTAAAAAAACGTCAATTGATAAACATTTCATATATTAAAGTTGACAATAGGATTTTGGTATCATTCTAACTTGAAAATCGCATTTACTTTTATCTCCTCTTTCGCAGAAAGTTAAGGAGTTCAATTAAGACAGTTTTATCAGTACTGAAGTCAAGAAGAAACCTAAGCGCTACCTCCTTTTACCACAACTATTACCAAATGATCCTCTTTGAGTCCTTCTTCACTCAAACTAGGACAAGTACGTTTAAGAAGCTCAGTAGAAAAAGCACATGGCGGAAAAGCGTAAAGAACACCTGTACCTTCGGTATCTTTGTTTAAAAGAGAAATAACTCCCGCAGCCTCTTTTTGCTTCAAATAAGAAACCAAGTTACGCAATGGCCTTGTCTGTACATTCGTGTCGTCGTTCGTAATTGCAGCACTAGATCCCGCCAGTCCCAAAAATATAGCATGAGAGCTTGAGGTCTGAATCCTCTTCGAGACGTCGTCTAATTTAGGTTGATCGAGACGCAATCTTTGCGTAATTCTCAGCATGTGTTTGCCTTCCTCATCCTTCATCAAGGATTCAATTATTTCCGTGTCTCCATCAGTAAGATGGAATTTAGCCGGGAAGAGGGAATTCTTCAAAATCAGAGCACCTTGCCAGACGCCAATTGACTTTCTCGCGACATCCGAGAGCGTTCGAGAAGAAGACAACATTCCTGACCTGGCTACCTCTGTATCAGAGTCCGAATCTAATGGTCTTCTTCTTGGAGATCTCGATCTCGATCTGTCAACACCAGGTTCTCTGGAGACGGACCTTCTGGCTCCTCGACCTTCGTAATCAATTTCGCCACCAGCCCTTCTATTCCATTCCGGATCATCGCGCGCATATCCTTCTGGATAACTTCCTCGATATCCACCACGTCCGCCTCCTCTTCTTTCATGCCACGGTCCAGATCCTCTTCCACCCCGGAAGCCTCTTCCTCCATATCCAAACTCACTCTCCGTGGTATACGAGTCATAGGGCGATTCATAATCCGCTGGTCGAGATCTAAACTCACCACCATCCTCTGGATACATTCTCGGCTTGAATCCGTATCCTGGGGTCACGTCTGCAAAGTCCACTCGCAATCTTCTGTCAGGACCACCAAGAGGAAAGCCTCTCATCTCCTTAACAGCGGCTTGAGCCGCGTCAATCGAATCATAGAGAATATACGCATTGTTATCTCCTTTTATATAATCAATCTTCTTAATAGCGCCAAATCTATCAAATTCCCTTTCAAGTTGCGGTACAGAGGTCCAAGGTCCAAGACCCCCTACCCAAATTCTCGTCGTGGGTGTTGCTTTCCCGTAACCGATTTTACATTGGAACTTGCCAATATACTGTCCGGAGAGTTCAACCTTGCATCTGTGGGCCATGTCCAGGGTTTGGAATCGTACAAAAGCGTAAGCGTTTCCGGTTCCAGGAGGTGGTCTCTTAATGTCGATATCGTCCACGATGCCGTACTTATTGAAGATGCGTCGCAGTTCTTCTTCGGTGATATTTATTTCGAGATTTCCGGCGAAGAGGGTTCTGGTAGCGAGAGGATCATCTTCAGGCGAGACGTGATGGAGGTAATTGGGGAATTTGTCCTTTTTGTTCTCGACTCGTTCAAAACCGTGGACGGGGTGTCGCACCATCATGTGACGAGGAGGTCCGTAATGATGTGGAGGTCCACCGGGATGAACATGTGGGGGTCCATGATGCATTGGAGGTCTGATAAAATCATGATGAGGGGGAGGAAGTGCTTCTCGTCTCATTTCCCGATGAGGAGGAATTCCAACGGGTGGTCCGTAAACGCGATCGTATCTTTCAATGGGTCGGTGTCTGTCTGTTGGTCCTGGTGATCTGGCATAGTAGCGATCATATTCTGGAGGTGTCATAGACCGAGGTCGACGATATGTATCAGGTCGTTCGTAGGCGGCCTCAACGATTGCAAGTTTATCGTAAATAATAACTCGAGGTTTTGCGTACTTAGCGTCCCGAGCATCTTCATGGCTCCGGAAGCAAATGTAGGCTACACGCTCGTCCAGTTCGTGCGCTATTCTAATTGAGAATTCACCAAATTTTTTATACTCGCGATAAAGAGTGTCTTTGATAATCTCGTCACTGGCTTTAGAATGGATTGAACTCACACATAGAACCTTGTAGTAGTGCCTTTCTTGAGGGATTTCACGGGGAGGGCGTGGGTACTCTTCACGATGGGATCCAGATTCAATATATCGAGCATGTGATGTTGCTCTGCTGGGTGGTGTAGGGCTCCTTGCTCCTCGACTTCTTCGTCTCATTCTGTCGGGTGATATCCTTTCGTCACTGGAATCATCATATCTGGAGGACATAAGAGGTCCTTTGTTAATACTTGAAACAGCACTGAATTGAAAATAATCATTCTTATAAAAAATAGTTCTTTTATAAACTGGACACTTATTGATATTAATAACCACACAAATTTAATTCTGTCATTATTCTATCAAAACTGGTCTACCTTTTTATCTTTAATCATAAAAATTGCATTCTTTAAATGATTATTGCGTCAAAATAAGTAATAATTGACTGACATAAATAATTAATACTTTAAACATAAATATTAATTTTATGGAAATTTCTATTTTTGACTAATCATTTAACCCTTTGAGCCAAAGTAACATAAGGAAACACTAATTTAATATCAACAGGGTTGCTACTATTTTATTCAAATAAAATTCCATGACTTTTCCAGATTTTCCAGAACTAAAATACTATTTTGTATAATAATTTTTACAAGGCCTTCTTTTTAAAAAATGTATTTCTTTCTTTCTTTCTCGACTACATGTTTCGACAATCAAATTGTCCTCTTCAGGTCGAAATACAAATATAGAAAGGCGATGTTATTTTATGTTTAAAA
>WNHD01002808.1:0-14056 GCA_011057455.1 Ganaspis sp. Gsp50 | reverse complement strand
GAAAATGGTAGGATGAAGTGATGGAAGGAGAGAAGTGGCGACCTTGCCAGGGCATGCACGAGGCCGTCCACGCCACGCTGCCAGTGGTTGCGATCGCTTGGAGGATCGGAGGTGATTATGGGAAGCCGAGCATCCGAGACATCAGAGAAGCCGCCTCCTGCGATGACGGAGCGATCTCCGCGAAATAATCACCCGTCCGTCGGTCCACTCTCATCCGACCAAGTCTCTTCTCTCTTCAGCTTGATATGTACCACAGGTAAAGCAGATAGGTGTATAAATACAAGGCGACTGATTAATCACGTCCCTGGCATGGCGTGCCGTGGTAACGTGCTTTGTGGATGCTGCGGTGGACCAGTGGGCGACCCAAACGATCAGTATCGCGCAACTACTACAGAAGGATAGAGATCTTCCATCTGTCGCCAGTCGCCACCAACGCGATCCTATCTTTATATCACTACCAGAGAGCAGACCCGATCTTGCAACTTGAAACCCGCGAAACCTGTCCATTTTTATTCCATGTCGCGATCCAGTCGAAGGTCAAACAAAAATGGCAATTTCAAGACTTAACCTTCATTTCACGGAAATGCTCACCATTCCCAAGATTTTAAAACTTGCATCAATTTTTTGCTTTCCAGGAATCAATTTGTTGGAAACTTTTTTTGGGTGCTCTTGAATTAAATTCGGTATTAATATTGAATGTTGTTCAAACTTTTTCAGATCTCGTTAAGTTTGGAACGGACAAGGGCAGGGCCATAAAGAAAGTATAGCTTCAAGTTCAACATCGAACATGAAATACTGTTATTTAATACGAAGATTAAAGATTAAGCTCCAACTTATAATGTTGTTATTTAAATAGCTGTGAATATAAAAGTGTAGAATTTGAATTGTGGAACTGCGTTAAAAGAACTTTGTAAATTCCGATTCGTATATGGTAGGAAAATTGCTAATTCGGAAACATTTACTTTTGGAAGGTACTTTTGGAAGGTACTTTTGGAAGGTAATTTTGGAAGGTACTTTTGGAAGGTACTTTTGGAAGGTAATTTTGGAAGGTACTTTTAGAAGGTACTTTTGGAAGATACTTTGTGAAAAAATGTAACAAAAAATAAGAAGAAAAGACCGAAAATTATTTATGTGCTATATGAAAGAAGCGTAAAAGACTTTTAATTCCATTGTTAGAGGAAGCGTTCCTAAATGATAATACTAATTCAACGTAATTCTAATGAATATTGTAAAATGTTAAATAAAGAATTTGTCATCTTTCGAGTTATATATGAGCCTTTCTTGTAGCATTATGCTCGCGAATAAAAAATCTGATAAAAAGAGTTTTATTTTATCTTTTATAGCCTAAAGGAATTTACGCCATCGTTTGGTTAAAAGTAGATCCATAAATGACAGCACTGAGTTAAATTATAAGGGTTAAAAGAAGATATGTGGTTCATATGTAGGTTTATGAACCACACGAAACAGCTTTCAAGATTATTTCAAGCACATTTAAGACTTGCTGTTTATTTTCGCTTTACAAATAAAACTAATGATGTATCTATTCATATCATTCATATCAATCTATCTATTCATATCAAAACAAAATGAACAATTATTAGAGTAAACTTAGATTAAACGTTTGGTACGTCCCTCAAATTTACTTTCTTGTATAATTTATGATATTTTTATCTGTCTGATTTATTTACACGTTCCAAAATAATTATTATGAATAGTTCCTGAAATTTAATTTTCCTCTCTAGTAAGATTGATTAAACGTATTTTGAAAAATTCAGTCTAATTTCATCCTTGGTATTATCATCAATCTATTTCTAAAAATTCAGTGTAATTCCATTAGTATCAGCATCATCTACTTTTGGAAAGATCAGTCTAATTACATCTTTGTTTATCACCATCAACATATTTTAAACAATTCCATTTAATTTCATCTTCGAGTATCATCATCCACTGCAGCAACAAAACGTTTCTTTCAATTTACAAATTTCTTGTCCAATTTACAAATTTCTTGTCAAATTTACAAATTTCTTGTCCAATTCACAATATTCTGATCTGTCTGATAAACGTACTTGTTTCCAAATATTTATTGCGAGTAGTTCTTGAAAAAAACTAATTTAGTTTCAAAAGAGCAATAATGTTGAAGATTTCAGACAACGGAATCAATAAAACTGAAAATTCTCCTTCTAAATTCGAAATATCAACTTGAGATAAAAAAGATTTTCATTGTCTGAACTTTAATTATGATGCACGTAATAGGGTTTGCAAATTAAAGTTAGAATATCAATATTGTGTTGTGAAACGAGAACAAAGGGAAACCTGACGTTCTATATTATCGTCGTCTCAACATAAACTTGGACACCCTTCACAGTTATCCGATATATGATATCCGAAGCCGTGTTATGCGTTAGAGTCCAATCATCCACCTGTATCCTCTTTCCTATTCATCCTTACGAACGTTTCCATGACAGAGAGGAGATAAGAGGAAATTTTTTGCTTTTTTAAAAGCTTTTTTAACGCTCGTAGTAGATATCTTTTGAAACTACATTACTCTTCACATACAATGTTACATTTTTCGAATGCCAAATTTGATTCTCTCGTGATACCGAACATCTGCGGCACAAACATGTATGCCTCAGACTTCCGATAAATTTACATTCATATCCACAAAAAAAGATGACACATTCTTATAACCACTTTTCTCGAATTTTTACATTCTCATCAATAATGAGAGTGTATTTCATATAGAAATAATAATCTTTCTGTTACTAATTTCTAGAAATTTATTCAAATCATGTAAAACTGGTAATTTTATTTCTACTTCTCAGGCGTTTAAATAGCAAAATAGGTCGCGACTGAAACTCACTCAAAGTTTCTAACTTAATTTACAATTGTCGAAGAAAATAATAGCTGGTCTTGTCAAAGATATGAGCGTGATGAAATAGAGTAATACAAAGAGACGTAATGGGAATTATCATCTTGATAGTACATTATGAACTCATCAAACTTGAAATTCCATTAAGATCTCTAAATCCCATTGATTGGTAATACTACAACATCGACTCTCTCGATAATTTTCGCGCTGAAACATATGATCAATCCTGATATGAGAATTATGCTTCTACATTGTGGTAAGTAATGCTCCGATCGACTGAAAATCAATGGACGCTTCATTGAAATTTGCTTCAAGTTCTCGTTATAGCGAGAAGTGCTGGTAATTATAAAACAGAAGAAAAAAACCTTGATTCATTTTTCAATTATTCTTGATTTGCAATTAAGATAGCATTCAAATTTTAATTGCTTCAGTTTGCAGTCAACATTACATTCATCAATTATTTTCAATTTACTATCGATATTATATTCGGTTTTTAATTATTTTCCATTTACATACAAATGTTTTCAATTTGTATTCAAAATCATAATTTTTTAATGGTCTCGGGAATCAGAGGAATGACTTTGTTAGGAAAACAGGTTCCCTTGCTGACACTCATGCTCATAGTTTCCTGAAGATCTAGTGATGAATGCGAAATGTGAAGAAGAATATAGAAGAAACATTCAAGCGCTGATCAGGGAAAGTGGAACTATTGAGAGTAGCGAATGTAAAACTTGAAGAAGAGGGAATGTGGGAAAAACATTTAAGCACTAAAAAGAGAAAGCGGAACTATTGAGAACGGGCCTATTGAGAACGGGCCTTTTGAGAACGGGCCTATTGAGAACGGGCCTATTGAGAACGGACTTATTGAGAAAGGCCTTATTGAGGACGGACTTATTGAGAGCGGACGCAAACAATCTTCGAACTCAGTACAAAAAAGACAACGACATTTTCGAGCAGTAGGAAAAGATAAAACGGAATAACAAAAAGGCAAAAGAAAAATGCCTTTCGGAGTTTACTCGACAAATGAAACTAACGAGATATCGACAGAGGTAATGTACTGTTGGCCGTTAGCTGTGCATACCGTTTTACAAGCGAGGCGAAACGAGTGAATCCCAACTTGAAAATTAAACAGAAATCATTTAGTGTCTGAAAAGTACGTGAGACAGTCTGATATACTCAAGCGTAAAGAGTGAAAAGGAGAGAGTGAAAAAGCATGGAAGAGAGTGACTCTTGAACAGGTGGAACAGGTGTGTTCGGTAGTGACTGTGGAGGCCTGCAAAGGTTAATGATTCGCATTTACGACTAGCAGCTCTGCTTTAGCTGTTTCATTCCGTTCAAATGCATTCTCATAGTCTTAACTGCTTCATTTCCTCTCACCTTTTCACATATGCTTTTATGATTCCTATATGTAATACTGATTAAATACTGTCATTCTTCCACATATTTTCATACTCCATTCGAATATGTGGAGCGCTTTAAATACCCCTCGTTTAAGTTGCATACCTGCAAAATTCTATACCGCGATTTCCTCACTAATAAACCGTACAATGTAGAATTCTGTACAATTTAATTATTCCCGCTTTATCAAATCCTGTACAATTTAATTATTCACGTTTTATCAAAGCTTGTACGATTAAATTCTTTACGCGTTAATTTAAAAAAAAGGTTTTACGTAGATTTTGTTAAATGTTATGCTGTTAAAATTTAATACGTCACGCTTGCTCTCAATTTACTTTTAAAATCTTTTTTTTTTATCAATTTTTGATTGATTGTAATAAAGGTACGTTTGAAATTAATTTCTAGTATATTCAATTTAACACTATAATGTCACCAAGATTATGCTTTTTTGTGCTATACGAATTTATTGTAAATAATTTATTGTAAATAATTTATTGTAAATAATTTATTGTAAACAATAATTATTGTAAATAATTTATTGTAAATAATTTATTGTAAATGATTTATTGTAAATGATTTATTGTAAATAATTTATTATAAATAGCTTTTTTTGTTTTTCCATTTCTAAGTAAATAACATTTTATTTCGCTTCCCCTTTTTTCTTAATAATTTTTTATTGTCTTCGTTTCTTAGCACTTTTTTAGCTATATTTTTTTTGCGTTTTCACTACCTTCTCTTAACGTTACTATATGTGTAGAAATTTTGGGACGGACTTGACCGGGGTCCCAATTCGAGAATGAAACACACAACCAGATAAAAACCACACTAGGAAAAAAACTGATAAAATACAAATTAAATTCTCCTGGAATTTTACATGTAAGAAGTCTAATTTATATCCCCGGTTTTTATCCTTTGGAAAATAAGGCGGCGTTGGAGCGAATAAACAGACTAAACCCAGGGGCGCCATTTTGCATCCGACTTCGAGTTCGGAATCAAAATGACACTCTTGGGTTCAAAGTGGACGTTTAGCATATAAATGTCAACCTTATCCGCTGCCTCAAAATAAATATTTACAAAAAAAGCTTGAGACTTTTCATGACAGAGGGGTTTTAAAATTTCATACGCCAGAATTGTAATTTTAAATCATTATAGAAAGTGAAGGTGATTTAAGCACGCTCTTAGAAGTTGTAGCATGTTCGTAAATTGAATACACTGTAAGTAGAAATACCCAACTACGCCAGCCAATGTATAATGCCGCGTGCTATTCAGAATGTACTACTTCTTTGTCGTTATCAGGCGGGGATTCCCCAGCGACTATATTTCTTTTTAGCCTTTGTGCGAAAATACTTCAAGTGTTACGAAAAATGCATAAAATAATCGGTTATTCCTCATATGTCTACTAGGACACTATTCTTTTCGTTTTAAACTATTTTTTGTATTAATCGAATTTTCTAAATTATCTTCATATTTTTTGTATCTTTAATTTCTTTATTTATTATATTCTTTATTTATTATATTTATTATTATTCTTTATTTTCATTTTTTTCGCGTTTTTTCTTTCCAACATTCTTTCCTTTATTATTCTGTAATGTTTAGAATTACGTTTTACTTCCTTTTTATCTAACTAAAATTATAACAATGGATTTTAAAAGATTCTGTAGATTTATTTATTTAACATGAATAAATTTTACTGACAAGGTTAAAAATCGAAAAACAATCTAATAATAAATAGTGGCACTTTGTGAAAGAAAAGAATTTAAAATTAAAAACAAAATTTCTTTCGAGCACGTTTTTTGGAATTACAAATAAAATTTTATAAGTTTTAAACAAAATTGCATATCAAAATAATCGTAAAATTTTGATTTGCTTCTAAGCTTTTTGAACTATAAAAAAATCGTTTTCTCAAATCACAACTAGGAATGAATTCCAGGATTCTAACCTCAAAATAACAAAGCTTATACGTATCATTAAAACAAAGTATCGGATCAAAACAATTGTTTCATTAAAACAAGTGACTTTAATGAAATATTTGTTTCACTTTAATTGTAAGGCCGAATTCCAAAACTCGCATATCGTTGACTAATTTTCTGAAACTTTAAACCATAAATTTGTGTTTTTATAAACTAGCGCCTCTGCCGGACACAATCAGCAGTCATTGTTGCCCTTCTATTGAGCTTTTTCATTCTCAATGGTAACTTCCATTCGAGATTATCCGAGGAATTTCGATATTTTTGACATTCGAGTTAAAATGTCAGCCGATGTCAGCCTTCATTCTTCAATTCGAGATTTTTAAGCCATGTCTTTTTCCAATAGGATTATAATAGAATATTAATATAAGCATTTGATGTACATTATCCTTGACAGATTGGTTTCTGACATCGACGTCACTTGAAACAATAATAAATTCTCTTCTGCTTGAAATTCTTTCGTCCAATCAGATCACTCCACACTCTTGGCGGGAAAAATTCAAATGTAAATGTCGCCTCTTGGTGCTTTTTGTCCATAAAGATCTCATACATAACAAAATATAAATCAAACAAGTAAAAATGGAATGTATTCTTGGACTTTCACACGGTCCTACATTGAAAGTGAAATGTCTGCAATGTGAACACAACTGTAATCGTGCATTTCAATGGATAAAGTTGTCGAGGGTAACCGAGGTTGGCGTTAAAATAATCGCGAGTAACGACAGAGTGGATTCTGTCGAGAATAATGGGAGGGATAATGCGTTGCCGATTTCGAGATGATGATGAAGAAGAGGAATAGAAGCAAAAGGATAGGACGTGAAAGAGGTGAAGAGGGTGGAAGGAGAGGAAGAAAAATAAAGAGAATCGACCTCGAGCGGATCTTTCAAAGAGGCAATTTCGTAATTATGAAAGGAACGCTCGAGAGAGACCTGCTGACTGGAACGAGATCGTATCGCGTTTTTCTTCTTTGACTCGACGCTCGTCAGTAGGTAACCCTTCCTTCATAAAATTCCTCCTGAACCTGCTCTTTCTCCTGCATTAGCGTATATTCGCGAAACCACGAATCTGTCAGGAATTTCCTGCGCATGTAGCTTCTTACATTTTTGCCAAAATGCTCCTGTCGCCAGAAGGTTACATGATACGTGTCTACATAATTCTACCAGCATTATTCTATTACCCAAAAAGATAAAATAAATCCAATTTTCAAATTGATTACTTTTGCTTCTGTGTGAACAAAAACAATTTTCATTAAACAAGGGAATTATTCAAATTGTGTGGGTGAAAGGCAATAGCTAGAGTACTTTTAATTTTGATGATTTATAAGCCCGTAATATTCGCGCCTGTAAGGAAATTTGTTTAATTAAAATGTTTTCAAAGGGAGATTTTCCTGACACGACCAGAGTGATTTCTGGGATTAATATCCATCACCAGATTTGTTTATGTAGTTCGCTAGAACATGTAACGTAACCCTTAATAAACTAATGGAACCACAGAGAGAGGATTGCGAGCATCTGAAACCACCGTGAAAGTTGAGCAAAGAGCTGAGCAAAACTTGCCATGCAAATAACTTTGCGGCTTGGCGAGATTCCGCCAAAGAGACCGCTATCTTTCTACATGTTCAATTATCTCTGCACCGGAAGACGAACAAAAACTCTCTCATTGTTTAAAACCTGCTCACTGGTTGCACACTGAATTGATAAGAGTGTCAGGTGCAACAAAGTTTTACGATTTTCAAACGAAACGGCATGGAAAAGTAAGACACGCAAAAGTAAACTCTGAACACTAAACTCTCAGAAAGTGAAATCTGAAAAGTGAAATCTAAAAAAGTAAAAACCAAAGTCTCTGAAAAAGAGACATCCAAGGAAGCAAAATCTGAAAATGTAATTTTTGAATAAGACCTGAATAAGACCTGAATAAGACCTATAATAATAAGATCTCGAAAAGTAAGATCTGAAGAACCAATATCTGGAAAAGCATAATCAGAAGAATGATCAGAAGAATGATCAGAAAAGTAAAATGTGGGAAAACACTTGAGTCAAATTAAGTTTAGAATTGCTCTAATAGTTTCGTTTGTTGATTCTGGCTTGTTTTATCGTCGAATAATTGTACAAGCTGACGATGCTGAAAAGTAGAATAAGTAAATGCTGAGAAAATTGTGAGTCGTAAAGGCAATGAAAACGAAAGGTTCTTATCGACGAGTAATAAATGTTTTGAGTAACTCGGCATTTGGTAAATTGCGTGTTGGCGAATTGCTAAGGGAATGAAAAATGGCAGAAAATGGTAGAAACATCCGCAGTCGACCACCTGGTAGATGGGTCTATATTCGAAGCTCACCTAACTACACATTATAAAATCATAAACCTCTTCCCGACATCGTTAATGCAATAGGACTTCCAAGGTTTCGCGGTTCGAGAAGTTTGTTTCGTCAAGAACTTGGGAGACTGAGATATACAGACAATGTCGGCACATTCAGAGAAATTACCCAATAATGGATAGGAGAAAAAAATCTTTAAAGTGCTTGTAAATCACTGGTAAACCAGCCATGACCTTTCTTAATGGCTCTTTTACGAGACTCCACGAAATGATGATTTAGTTCCAGCTAATGATATAAAAGATAAAATGCACCATTTATCAGAGTAATTACAAATCTCAACTCATTTTCATAAAATTCGAATAGATATTAATTCATTTTCATCTGATAGAAACAAATCTGAATTCATTTTCAGCTGATACGAACAAATCTGAATTTAGTTTCGTCTGATACGAAGAAATCTAAAGTCATTTTTGTCTGATACGGACAAATCTAAATTCATTTTTGTTTGATATAGACAATTTTCATCGTTTGGGAACAGAAATGAATTCATTTTCAACGAATATGGAGAAATTTTTGACTCAATACAATGCAAACAATTTTTATCATTCTATTTTACTTGTGACTTGACAGAAATTTTCGAGCAGCATGTAACCTCAAAAAAACCGCAGTGTTTTGTCGGTATTACAGTTTCGATCGTAGTTCCTCTAGCGGTTGGCGCGAAATTTCAAAACTGGAGATTCTAACTCAAAGTTTCATAGAAAGAAAATCGAACAAAAAATACCCAAAGGGAATAAACAACTTTTACAAAACAAGAATAAATTCCATCGTTGCATAATTCGATCAAAAATAATTTCTCATGCTATTAAAACTTCATCTTAAAATTATTATATAATTATCTTAATTTCATCAAATTGTAATTAATTTAATTTCCCTCTCAAAAATGAATTATAAATCCAATTCAATATTATAGCAGATAATTTGCAAAACATTGTATTTCACTTTCAAAAATAATTACAAATTGTAAATCTATTTTAATAACAATTGTAGGTAATTTGTACAATTTTGAATTCCTCTTTGAAAAATGAATTAAAAATTGTTAAATCTAATGTAAAATGGAATAACATTTGTTGATAATTTGCAAGCGAGAGATTAACAAATTGTATTTATTATCAGAAATTTGTTTTGAAATTTTGTTACATAGAATAAAGAATTAAGAGAAATTATTCTTATAAAATGTTTGAGAACTAAGGTAACTTAATTCACTGGAGTTACGAAGTTAAGCTACTTTTCTTGAAGTAAAATATTTACTACACTATCAAAAGTGATTTCACCAAGTGACGAGGTAAGAATAGGTTTCCTCTCAAGCGCACGATCTACCGAGTGGAGAGGAAAATTGATAGTCGTTACCCGGCGGTTAGTACTCGACGTAAAATTATAAGCGGCTCACACAACGCCGCATGTATCTTATTTCGAGATCGTGCTTTATGCTATGATTTTAAGCACTAAAAAGAGAAGAAAGGCGGGAGACGAAAAATACATAATTATTAACTACGTCTCGACTAACATTCATCAATGAATTTATAGAATTCCTGTTATTTGGAAATAGTCTTTCCAAATCTTTTTTAAAATTTAATTTACTCAATTTCATACAGTCTCGTATACAGTCTCGTGTATAATTAAAAGTCAAATACAATTTATTCTTGAACAATAAACAAAGCTTCCTCTAAAAGGAAGCAAAAGAATGTGGTTTTTAGAAAGTTAAATACTGATAAAAAAATTATTATAATTATTATTATAATTATTGTTATAATTATTATTACAACTATTGTTATAATTATTATTACAATTATTATTACAACTATTGTTATAATTATTATTACAATTATTTTTATAATTATTATTATAAATTATTATTAATATATATTATTGGTGGTTGTCAAAAATGCTTAGTGAAAAATTAGCAGTAAAGTTATGGTTCTTGACTTGCTCTTGTGATGTAATCTGATATAAAGTGAGAAAAGAGAAGAAGCCTGATAAATGTAGCGCAGTCTTGAAGCTGCTATCGACACGAGATCATTGACGTGCAGCTTACAATGATGCCTATACCCTTAAGTTTAACCTTACGAGTAAAACTGAGTCATATAGTGATTAATTTATACACAAGAGTTTAAAATGTCTGGAGCAGATGCAAAGAATGATGATTCCTTATTTACCAATTTTTACACACTCATGGTATAAGAATCCCAGCTGTAGAAATGATTAACAGTTATACAAATCGCGCGTGCGCAGACGCTTATAGTCAGCATTGCCAACTTAAGCGCGCTCGTTATCTCTTGCTTTTCGCGTAGGTTCTACCCTTTTTACGTTGCCAGCACTTGATCCGAACTTCTGCGCAAGCGCCATTGTCTATTACAAGCGTATCTTAAACACCTTACTATTCCTGTACCTTTTCTATCCATTTTTCATATTAAATAAATTAAATAGTCTTTGTGCGATTCGTTTTGTATTTTATGGACATTTTTGGGGCAAATAATTTCTACGAAGAAATTACTTCGCTTTGTGTTCAATTATGAACTAATTGTCTACTGTTAATCTACGTATCTCGGTAGATATCCTCACGCATTATGTAAAGTACTATATATGCCTCGTAATGGCAGATCCAGTTTGAAGGATGGCGAGATAGGGGATTCTGCATGGGTGGTCAATGGGCTATTCTACCCACCGACATTTATTCCAATATATATATTATAATATCTGACCCTCTCAATACGTTTATTCATAAATAAACATTAACTCAAAAATATGCCTGTACACATAATTATTTAAAAACTAGAATTTATATGACATTATTACTATAATACTATATAAATACATAAATATTGTTTTTTATACACCAGAACGACAAATACTTTCTACTATTCAACACTTAAGACAATAATCAGTACTAATGTTGATAAGGATTAATAATAACTTTAGAAATGTTTACACTAAAATTACTATCGATAGTAACGTGAGTAAGTAATGATATTTATAATCTGCATCAGTTTTGTCTGCCTTTTGCCTACAAACAAATCTAAATTAATTTTCATCTCTTATGAACAAATATGAATTAATTTTCAACAAACAATGAGAAATTTTTGACTCAATACAATGCAAACAATTTTTATTCTCTTTTATTTCTTCTTCTTTTCATTACTTTTCATTAATTGGTTTACTGTTCATAAAAGGGTCAATACAGCCTGAATAAGTAATCCTCTTTTATTTGTGACTTGACAGAAATTTTCGAGCAACACGTAACCTCAAAAACTCTAGACTTTTGTCGGTATTACAGCTTCGATCGTAATCCCTCTAGCGGTTGGCGCGAACTTTCAAATCTGGAGATCTTAACTCAAAGTTGTAGAGAAAATGAAAAAGAAAAGAAGGAAATCTAACAAAAAGTTTGAAAAGAAATTAGAAAATAATCAGTGCTAATGATGTTAATAAATTAATGATGTTAATTAATAGTTACTTTATTAATATCAATAGTAAAAATATTATCTATTTCTACTATGTCAATAATGATTAATAATAACTTTAGCAATATTGATACTAAAATTACTATCGATGATATGAATGACGTGAGCAACTAAAAATATTCATAACCTCTATCTATATTAACATATTGTCGTTAAAAATAAGATAATGGCGCATATGACGTGTTTATTACTTTCATCTATTTTTGTACAAAAAAAATGTTCAGTTTTCATACAATAGAACAATATATAATAACATACAATAATAAATGTACGTAAAGAACAAATAGAAAATAAATAAATAGAAAACACATAAATAGAATACAAATAAATAGAAAACAAATAAATAGAAAACAAATAAATAGAAAACAAATAAATAAAAAATAAATAAATAAATAGAAAATATATATTTATACAAAATAAATGCAAAACTTAATATAATTCCAAATTTCGTATTATCGTCCACACATTTCAAGATTTCTATGCAACAGTAAGTTTCGCAGTAACGAACTGTATCATAATAATACTGAAACATTAAACTCCTAAGATTTCTATTTAAAGAAATAAATGGAGTGTCTGTTAATGAAATTTTTCATCGAGAAAATTCTCCGCGATATAGCGCTCGCGAATATGATGGAATTTTTATATCCGATATCTCTTTACAGTCAACGGCGTAAATTCATTGTTGAAAACTATTGCAGTGTATAGTCATGCGCTCATATTTCAAGCTCGTGCACAATTTCAGTGTTGAGAAACTCTGGGATTTCATTTGTGAAGTCGTAATTTTTTCCAATTCCATAAGGGACACGAATTCCAGACGGCGAGGAAAGACGACCGGACGTTATTAGACGGTTAAGTGGTTTAGAGGCGAGGAAGACCCGACCGAAGAGAAAAGAGGAGGTGAAAGCAGAGCATAGAAATAGATGGCCAACAATCGATAACGTTTGATCTTTCTCTACTGTTTGTTTTATAATTTACAGCTGCCAAGAGGTTACACCTTTTCAATCTCGACACCGAAAATGCTGTTTTAGTTTCTACTCCTTAGGATCCGGTTGAACTAATTTACACGGTCTTATTATTAATTTTACAATCAAGTTACTTTGTCGGAATTAATGTGAATCAAAAAAAGCAAACAATTATAGGTTATTTTTTATGATTGCTTTAACCACTTTAAAAAGCTATTCCTTTTTAATTATTTTACAAAAGGAGTTTTTCTTGAACATTTGGTAAGCTACCAAGGAAAAGTATTTTTGACTGCAAATGATTAAAAGGGAAGCTTTTATTAAGTTCAAACTTTCATCTAACATAACCTACAAATTTTTCCTTCCAAGGTCCCTTTCATCAGAGGATTTTACATATACACATATGTAACGTACACGTCTGACACATACGAATATGCACATCTAATAAACACATGAGTATTTTTGAGACGAATGTTGGAAAAAGGTAGCATACGTATAACGGAATGAAATACAGAGTCATACAAATCTCATTTAGGAATATAACCCTCTGTTTCTCGAGCAGCGTGAGACGATTCATAAGTTAGTGTTTGCAAATTGTTCTAGCCAAGGTGTGTGTAAAGTTTGCAGATGTAAAACGTATCCAAACAGAAGATCTACATTTAAGTATACGTATATTGTGTGCAATGCTTCTTGCTTAATTAAAAAGCGCATTTTCAAATTTTACTTAAAATCTGCTTTCGATCAATCTTAAGTTTAGAACATTCATCCTTGTCACTTTATCTGGTTCAAATAAACGAAAAAACAGATTTATTCATTAAAAGTAGTCTCTCGTGCCAAAAGTGACAGATGAGTCTTGGCCAAGGTGGAATTACTTTGTCACCTTTCACATTATGTATCTGCTCTCAACTTAAATTTTCAATTTCCATACACGCAAAAAATATTCCGTGTAGCGAAACATTTCACTAAAATAGCTGAAAAATTGTACTAAAATATCTGAAAATTGTACTAAAACGTTCGTTTTTTTTAAGACAACT
>WNHD01002807.1:0-14503 GCA_011057455.1 Ganaspis sp. Gsp50 | reverse complement strand
AAGAAATATATAAAAAATACTCTGATTTTTTTAATTAAAAGATGGCGTTAAATCAACCAAAACACCAAACTTTGATATTTTCAGAAAAATTTTTTTTGTCACTCTGGCTGCGTTTTAGCGGACACCAAACCTATTGGAGAGCATTTGTTTTGGTACCCACTATTCAAAAAAAAATTTCCAAAAAAATAAAAAATGATGTTTTTCAAAAAATCGAGTTTTTTGATTTTTCAAAAACCAGCCGCCATTTCGGTAATTTTGAAAATTTTTTAAATTTTGAAAAAGGCAAAGAAAAATAATCTAAAACACTATTAGTATTAAAAGAGAAAATTAAAAAATATTAACTTTTGAAGAAAATATAGCGTTTTTAAAAAAAAATTTCAACTATTTTACAAGAAATCTGCTTTTACATAAAAATTTTCAAATTCACGTAACTCTGCAAAAAAATTTTCTTTTGCAAAACAAAATAATACGTGTCTCCTTATTTTTCATAAAAAATATCATATTTCAGGGGCAGTTGAATCTACAACATGAAGTTAGCAGGCCTGCAGGAATTGAAATGGAACCAGCCATATATATATGTGTGTGTGTATATTTATTTATACATTCGTACATATTTAAAAAAAATTATTGTCAAATTTAATGTGTTTAGATTACACGAAATATAGCTCTCTTTAATACTCATTCTGTCGCTATTAGATTATAAGAATTTGGACCGCAATCACATCCGTGGGCTAATTCTAAAAGACTATAATATCTATTTTGCATTTCCGTTTTATGATAATGTGAATAAAAATATTACAATATATTATGCACGGTAATATGCCTTATTTCATTACAACATTCTTATTACATACACATTGCTTTAGTTTTTATTGTTTGAATTTTGTCTTTATTTAAATGCGTTTGACATTTTATGAGTATTGGCCTCGTATGGCTTTTGGAGTTAATCTATTTAAAATGATGAATCTAACGTTCTATGCTTATAAAAATGTATTTTATATTTTTATGTGTAGGAAGGTAAAGAAATAATAAAATGAAAAATATTATTATCATACGTTTAGTATGAACGTAACATTCTTAACTAAAATAACACATTTTAATTATAATGAAATTCAACGGCATAATTTTTTAAAAAATATCTTGTGATACAATTTTGTGATCACAACAAAAATTGACTAATTTGTTATAAAAATACAGATGTGCCTTACAAAAATATTTAATTTTTTATGGTATCACAATTTTTGTTTAAATCGTTAAATAGCTCTTATAGGATAAATATTAGGGGCATATTAATGGAGAAGGTCTTAAAATATTTGTCATATTATGACCTTTTAATCAAATTTATTCGAATTATTTTTGTTTAAACGCCGCACTTAAAAAGTTAATAAGAATATGCTCCATCTTCTTGTTAAGAAAACTAGTATCATTGAGGTTACTCTTCATATATTTAATTGTATTCATGTCACATCAATAAGCCAACAAATATTATTAAATAAACATTGTAACAAGTAACCAGCAAAACTAAATAATATATCAATATTTAGTTCTAATACAGTATATATCTATTAGATTGCATATAATTTAGCATAATTTAAAAAGAACTTGACGACAACCGAATGAAGTAGCAAAAATGAAATTCAAAAACGTAAAAGTTTCGGCGTAATCAAAGTTTAGGAGAAGGGATAAAGGGAAATTTAATATAAATATTTTTTTCTCGGGAGTAGACACCGGAGAGGAATGGGTCTCTCTGAGATTCATTCAAGCATTTGAAACAATTGGTGGCCCTGAAAACGTCCGATTGTTTTTGATAGGGAAAAACTGGAAAGGAAATCTCGAATGCGGCAAAGCTAAAACTCTAGCCGGCGACGCGTTGACAGTTTTACAGTGGATTTTGCCGAACGCAATTAGAGACGTTGTGCGGCTGAATCATCTTCTCTCAGCGTGGCCTGGTTCGTCGCGTTCCGGGCAAGTCGACAGCACGGATTTAAGCGATTCGCCCGCCTTGCCCGTCGGTCTTCTTCGTTGTTTCTGTCGCTCATGTACGTAAGCACTCTTCTTAAAGGCGCGTTGCCTGTTCCCAGCAACGGCACAGAGGAATAAGAGAAAAAGGAATTGAGGAAAGAAAAGGAAATGGTAGTGATCACTGGGACCGTAGAAATCGGCACACTGTTATTTTTAAGTTGAACTGGAATCCTTTATTTGAGGAAGGAATGAAAATACAAATTTCACGTGAGCGTGGTTTCGCGTGGAACGTATCTTATAATACTGGCCTGGCACAGAAAGTCAGTGTCTTTATGGCCTCGCATTCTGAGCTGGAGGTGGAAGCAATTTGCCACCGATTGGAGCTTCACGAGATGGGAGGGATACTCGTCGCCTGATTGGCGCTTCACGAAATTCGGGGGGCCTTGCGAATACTCGACTCTTCGTTGCTACTTAGAGTCAGTATCGTCTTGTTCTGTCGACTGAGTGGCTTCGCGCCGCTATCCTTTTTATGTTTTACAGGTGTTTGGCAACGGCCGAGGAATAAAAGCGAGAACTAAGCATTGTCGCGTGCGTCAAACTTGAGTTTAAATTTATAATTTTTAAAGTTTCTAAGTGTTCCACTTGAAAATCAGTAAAGTTAAAAGTTCTGTGCATTTACCCATATACCATTTTAAAGCTTGTTTCTTCGCCTACAAATTACAATTTTTTAATATAAAAAAATATTCAATTACAATTGCTGATTTCGTTTCAAACGTGTCAACCAATAAAGTAGAAATCGCAAAAATGGTGGGCTAATCCGTCCATCCCATGGGACTAAACAGAACACCAGGTTGTTTCGTCATGAATTAAACAATAATAGACTTCTTTTTGTGCTCAGACAAAAAATGTAAACTTGCTTTGCTCAGGGGCGTATCTAGATGAAGGCCCATCGGGGAGGGGTGCATTCTTAAAAATTTTGTGTCAGACAATTCTCTAAAAAGAAAATAAAATTACTAGATTCCAATTTTTTCTATAGTTTCAACTTATGAATTTCAAAATATTTTTATAAATGAATTTTACTAATTATGATCACTTTAAACTTGTTTACAATTGTCACACATAAAGAAATATAGAAACTGAAATGTCCGATTTAGCCTTACTCCTTTTCGTCCGCTTTAACCTCACGTGGTTATCTTACCCTCAAGCCGAAAAATCCTTTTTTTTTTGTTAAGGAAGTATTCAACACAATGTTACTTACCCTAAAATTAGCATAAATTATAATATTAAGAAAAATTGACTAATAATTTTTCACTTCAATTTGATATAATGAAACCCTAAAAGTATGAAATACGTTATTTTTATAATTAACGAAAAAACATTGTATCCGCACGTTTTGATTTTTAACACCATAGTTAACGTGGCCTATGCCATACATGCATCATGTGATGCCACTTTTACAAAAAATATTCACGGTTATCAACTCTTTATAGTTTCGTAGAAAATTGAAGGGTCCGGTTTAGCCCCGTGGCCGAATTAACCCCACTTTCCCCTATTTCGAACGAGTGCTATGCTGGCCACATGGCATGGCCCTAATTTATATAAAAGATTTAATTACCACCCCAAACATATGGCGATCTTGCCAGGATCATAGCATTCTATAACGTGAAAATTTATAATAATATTCAGTGATAAATCTAATTCTAAAGTGTAAAAAATTGAATATCATTAATCAGACGGTAAATGTGAAAACAACTGGGGATGCAGCACTTTTTCTATCTATTTAATAAAACAAGATTAATAATAAAAGGAAAGCGTGTCATAAAAAACCCCCGAATTTTCCCCCCTCCCACTTCCACAATTCTTTAAGAATTATGAAGATATTTATCTGGTAAATTAATTACGCATAGTATTCTTCATAACGAAAATTTGAAATAAATTGGAACATTTCTTATTGATTTGTACATTTAACGTGTAATCCACCATATGTGTGTGAGTGTGTGTATAAATCCACACTTCCTGTCGACCAGTATATCAGAAACTGTAATAGTTAGAACCATGATTTTTCCACCAAATTATGTCTCACAGTAAGTCAAAATGTTATATGAGTTGGAACCTGATCGATCAATTATAACTACTTTTTTTCGAATTTTAAAATATCGAAGAAATTGTTATTTTTAAATATTTTTTACATTTTTACGAAAAGTTAAAATGTAAATATTTCAACTTTTTTCACTATAAAAACATTTCACTTGACTGTTCAAAGAACCTTCTATCTCAATTCTGTTCAAAGTTATTCAATTTAAAAAAAATGTACATATTTTATGCGTTTCAGAAACGCATCGATTGACAGTTGAATGAATCTTTTAGCTCTATTCTGTCTAGTTATTCAATTTTGAAAAACAAATATTTTTAAAAATCAAGAATTTTTAAAGAATGTCGTTTTAAATTTTAGAATAAAATCCAATGTTTTGTCAGTGACTTATATTATTTTTCTATCTGAAATTATTGTTTTTTGTAAAATAAAAAATTCCAATAATTATTAGTTTTTTAATTTTTTTTTAAATCCACTGCTGCTTTCAAATTATTGTTAAATTTGAGGTATGTAATTGTAAAAAATGATTTCTTTGAAATACTTTAAACCGTATTTTTCTGTATATACCTCTATTAGCAGTGGAAGCCACGTAGTTGTATAGATCGCCGAGTTTGAATAGTCTTGCCAGTGTGGCAAGTGCAACAAGCGGACCAGTTGCTGAAGCATGTTCAGCAACATATCAGTAGAAAACTTCGCATGCTGCAAGCGAGATCGAAACGAATCACTGCAGCTGAGAGCACAGGAGCTGTCTTGCGTCAAAATGATGCAGACAGAACTAGAAAAGATGTTGGCAGCATGCAAAAAGCATCCGAACGTAAATCAAACTGTCAAAGACGGTTTCTTCGAAGATTACTTGCGCGACGCTGAAAAAATGCACAAGGAAGCGGACAAAGTGGACGAGAAACATTACCAAGGACTAGATTATGCTGAGGACGCCCACAAGTACTGGAAAGAGAAAAGAAGGCAGATCGCAGCAGAGAACATAAGACAAGTTGTCTTGTCGACTAAAAAAGGAAAAGAGACGCCCCCCAGCAGTCCCAAAGAGGAATCAAGGAAGGTTAGGAAGGATACAACGCATGCTGAACGAGTGATAATGCCTCCAAAAAAGAATTAAATCGCGAAGAAGTAAGCCAAAATGAAAGAATGGACAAACCCGTATCAACCGCGAGCATCTACGATGCTCATTCGGATTTCCAAGGGACAAGCGTACGCGTCTGTACTTGTCAAACTCTGAAAGGAAGTTGATCCGGAAAGGTACTAGACCGAAGTTACAGGGGCTAGACAAACGAAAAAAGGAGATTTCCTCCTAAGATTAGGTGGAGATTCAAACAGGGAGGCGTTTACCAAAAAGGTAATGGAGGTAGTCGGAGCGATGGCGACTGTCAAGGTGCCGGAAGACCAGAGGGTAACTCTGGATATCCGAGACTTGGACAGTCTAGCCGAAGAAAAAGAAGTCGTGGCAACCCTGGAGAAGACTAGGAATTGCAAAAGAAAACAGGAGGGTAAATCTTCTCAAGGAAAACAAAAGAGGTTTAAAACTGGCGTTCGTAACCGCAACGCGTCGAGAAGCATCAATTCTGAAAGGCCTTGGCCACGTCAAAGTAGGCTTTCTGGGTTACTGCGTAAGAAGACGTGCTGCGGTAATCAGGTGTGACAGGCGCCTAGGTTTCGGGTACAACGCAGTACAGTGCAGAGGGGTGGACAGATCCTCCGCATGCTTTAAATGCGGAGGAGTTGGAAACAGTGCTGTGAACATTAATGCAATTATGCACTGCTTTTTGTGCAGCGAAACAGAAGGAGCGGCCTGTGACGACGTCTCAGGCAGTGGAAAATGTGCCGCTTTTCGGAAGCCTCTGGCAGCGGCGAAGAAAGTAGAGGCGCTCAGGCGCCGATAGGGTTAACTAAGGAATTCATGGACTTTCTCAAAGTGTCTTAGATGATTGTGCTTCGTGTCCATGACGCAATATTGCACTCAGAGCCGCATGAGAGTGTCTAGGATTCCAGCAAGACCGTAACAGTACGCTTAGTTCTAGATCCGCCGGAGGCTTAAGTGTCGGGTAGATGCACGACCAGGCGTAAAAGGAAAGTACCGTGGAAGGAGAACGTCGCACCGGCGACGATGAGGGACACCACCTCTGAAGGCAAAAGCCGAAAGGTAGTTCTGGAGGTGAACAAAGGATCCCAAAGAAATAGGGTGAGTGGTTTAGTCGGTCGGGCTGTTAGTAGTGCGGCAGTTAACCCAACCCGACAATACGCAATGTTATACATCTCTGCGCCAACAGTACCTATTGCAGATGGTTTTATTTTGATCTGTTCTGAGAGTGGGAGCCAACGCTGCTGCAGCATACAGCAGCTTTGAGTGGTCGACACTTGCCAGCAGTCTCCTCTTTTGTTCTCGAGGACAGCCAACATTTGGCATCATCCGCGCCAAATTAGCCGCACACTTGATAGCGTTCTTAGACGCCATAGCTATGTGGAAGTTTAACCTTCCACCAAGAACCACACCAAGGTACTTGATCTGTTTCCTCAACTTGACCTAGAATTCGTCTATCACGTTTCGTGGGACTTCGTATCTACGTCTGTCTGTGACCAGCAAAGCCTTGATCTTTTCCAGGGCCATTTGTAGACCTCTGGAATCCAGCCATCTTTTTATTAGTCGCAGACATTCGTTAACGAAAACTCCAAGCGCTTCGGCACATTCGTCATACGATCAACGCGTCGCTAAGATAATTACCTATTATCCGCAACAGGTAGGGCGGTATTCCTTTGTTTCTCATAGACTGGATAAGATCTTCCCGTCGAGCGACATTGATCGCGTTGCGTATGTCTATAACGACCAACGCGCAAAAGCTTTTCCTTTTCCCTGGTCCCAATTTTTTTTACTTGTTTGGCTATGTCCAATACCGCCTGGATGGCGTCAACTCTAGACGGGCATTTTCTGAAACCAAATTGGTAATCGGATAAACTATTCTCACCGGTCAAGTGATTTTGCATTCTTTGCAGAACCATTTCCTCTAGAAGTTTGCCCATCGTATCTACAAAATCTGGGGTGAAGTAACGATCACCTGTATAAGGATCTCGCTACTTATTCCGTCGATTCCAGGCGCCCGGTCTGACTTCAATCTTTTGCTTGCACTTTCTAGTTCTGCAAGAGTAAAGAGTTCATCCTCACCGACTTGACAGGAACTGCAGTCCGTCCTTCGCCATGGTTCCGCAGGAGGAAACAATCTTGGATTATTTTTCTGATCCAATCGGGATTGTCCAGGTCGGGGGTCTTTTGCCTCCTTACTAATTCCTTAGTAACGGTTTTAATAGCCAGACCCTATGGGTCATTATCAACTTCCACAATTAGGTCCTTCCAGCTACGGCGTTGCAAAGCGCGAATCTCAATCTTGAGGTTCGTTTTGGCCTCCTTATATGATTCTTTTAGCAAGGATCTCGATTTGGACAGGTATCTTTCCTTCTTGCCTTGCAGCATGCCTTTTGCAAGGAGGCCAACGCATCTAACCACCAGTGCAAGGAGCGTTTGCTGGCAAAGGTGCCTCTACGACGCGGCATTGATGCGTCGCAGCCTTCGGTAATCATAGATCTCACAGTTTGCACCTCTTTTTCCATAGTGTTTGGCCTCTTTACCCATTCTAACTTTGCAATTAGTTGGGCTTCCTCAAGGGCTCGGCCGAACTTCTCTTTGTCGAGTTATTTCGTATTCCACGAGAGGCGTTTTGGGCTAGGTTGTTCCAGGAAAACATTTCTGCCACTAGTATGCCTCTCTGATCGAGCCTTGTCTCGCCCCATTCTAGTGATTTCGCATTGAAATCGCCAGTAACGAGCACATCCAGCTTGGCTTCTCTAAGGCTCGATTCGAGGTCGTTTATGTCGGCTTCGAAATTGTTCAGTGGGCAATTAATCGAGAAGTAGCAGCTCTACATGCGTACATTTCCCACCTCTATCCAAACAAACCAACTGCCAGTCATCAGGAACCTGTCAACCCGTAATGCAGGATTGCACACTTTCATAGCGGCCCTCCTGGATCTGTCCTGAAACCAAAGAGTTAGGTCTATTTTCTTATTCTGCTTACTGCAGAACAGAACTTCGATCCCATTCTCTAAGGCGGTCTGCATCAGGAGGGCATGTGCTTCCTGACTGGTATTCAGGTTGACCTGAATAAACTTTAAGCTTTTTCCTTTTTATGTCTCTGCAGTTCCTGCCTATAAGCGGGGCAGGCACTACTTCCAGAGAAATGTGCACAGTCTTTTCTGCAAAAGTCGGAGCAAGTTATGCAACTTGGCTTATCCGCCATGCAGTTCTTTGCGACGTGACTCTCACCGCCGCATCACGGACAGTTTTTGACTCTGTCGGAGCCCTTGCAGGTGCGGGTCAAGTGCCCGTAGCCACTTCCGCATGTTCTCGAATGTGAGCGTAGATCCTACCCACTCGAACTTGCCTACCTGAATCAGAGTAGAGTACTCTGACACTGGCAGGCGCACAACCGCAACCTTTGTTCCGCCGAAATGTAAGAACAGCCGGCAGGACGCTTCCAGCTTCGGCTGAGCAAGAACTTTTCGAATATATGAGACAACGTCTTCTGCATCGTCGTCTCATCTAGGTCTCTAATCTCGAGAGACCTCATGCTGACAAAGGCCTTGACTTGGGCCTTATCTTTTAAAGCATCCGTGAAGGCTTCAGCAAATTTTGAGGTTTCTGTCCTTTTTTGAACAATCACAAGAATCTCCTTATTAAAGGAGATCCGTTTACACGGATGAAAACATACCCAGCAAGGACATCATCTGCTATGAAGCGATGCGCAGGCTCCTTGACAGATGGCAGGAAAGATGGGAGAGGGAGGGAAAAGGTAAATGAACAAAACGCCTTATCCCGACTCTCGCCAACTGGATCGACAGGAAACACGGAGAAGTCACCTATTATCTTACACAAGCGCTGACAGGTCACGGATGTTTTAACTGGAACCTGCGGCGCTTGAAAAAGATAGAAAGTACGGCGTGTGCTTACTGCTAATCCGCAAAGGTTAACGCAAAGCACACACACAGTGTATAGCCATATTTCTTTCTTATTCATTCATTTTATATTTATATATTTATTTATTTATTATTGTCTTTTGTTTCGTCTTAATTTATTTATTTAAATGTTCTATTGTTCTCTTCACCGCCCTTATACAATTTTAAATTTTGACTTTATTCATTTTTACATTTTGACTTAATTTATTTTTTAATTTGTTGTAACGTTTTTTTGTCGCATATTTTATTTATTCACGCAGGATCGACGCAGGAAAGGACGAAGTCGCTACGGTGACAGAGTTGGAGCGCCACCCTCGAAGGCAAAAGTCCTCTGACGGTTCCGAGGGTGGAAAGGGACTACAAAATAAGGGTTACTGGGTATTTAATGGGTCGGGGCGGTAGTAGTTCGCCGGTTTATTCCCTTACGCACGATGGGATGGTAGTAATCGATAAGTATGAATAAAGAATTGAAAAAGTTAAAAATGAGCGTAGATGAACAGACTGATCCAGTCTGTGCAGGAACTTCTGCAAACATTCAGACTACACCGTTTTTAACGTTTGAATGTAGGCCAATTGTAAAATCAGCTAGCGACGTAAGCCTGGCCAGCAATGTGAGTACCATGAGTGCCGCTAGTGTCCTTAGCACGCAAGCGGCAATGGACACGGCTAATCGCTGCAGAGATCTGGATGAGTGCATAAAGCTTAGGAAAGAAGAGGCTGCTCACTTTAAGGAGATAAGCACACAGGCAGAAGCTGTGCTTCATTACTGTAATACAAAGCAGAAAAATGCCAGGAATGTGATAAAAAACGGCCTACAAGCGATCTTAACTTTGGTCAATGAGGTCAGGGCTAAGCATGAAGATGCAGACAAGGCCGATAAAATGTACGATGCTGGACTTAACAATTTCGAAAAAGGCCGCAAGAGACGACAACGATTAAAGGATGGTATTCAGGCCGCAAAGCTAACGCGTGCCCACCTTAAAGATAAAAAGAACCGGAAGGAACCCGAACAGAAGCAGGAGACCCCTTCTCCTTATACGCCGGGTCCTTCTAACAGTGGAAAGAGAGGACCTTCTGGTGACGGATGTGAAACCGTCACCAACGAAAAGAAGGAGTCCCGTAAGAAGAAAAAGGCCTCCAAGCAAAAAACTATGGCAGAGGAGGCTTTGAGTCCACCAAAGCAGAAATCCAGAAATAGCGAGGCCGGCAAGATCTCAGCAAAGGACCCTTAGTCCTATGTCGAGATCTTAAAGACCATGAAATCGTCGGTTGACCCAAATAAATTGGGCACCGACGTCCTAAAGATCAGGAGAACTTTTAATAAAGAAATTCTCCTGATCGTTAAGAAAGGAGGAAGTGTCCTGCCGTCTATTCTCTCCCTATTCAAGTAGGCAAGATCCGAGTGGGTTGGATCAACGCCCACAAAAAGGAATGCTCACACTTCTCTGGAAGAGTTGCCTTCCCCGTTTACGGGCAGGAACTGCAGAGACTTAAAAGGGCAAAAGCCTACATTTTCTGCAGGTCAACCTGAATACAAGTCAGAAAGTACATGCCCTCCTGATGCAGACTGCCTTAGAGATTGGGGTTGACATTCTTTTCTAGAGTGAGCAGAATAAGAAAATAGACCTTACTCTATGGTTTCTGGATAAATCCAGGAGTCCTAATACAATTTTAAATTTTGACTTTATTTATTTTTACATTTTTAATTAATTCATCTTTTTAATTTATTGTAACGTCTTTTTGCCGCATATTTTATTTATACACGCAGGATTAACGCAGGTTTCGGACAAATCCGCTACTTTGGCAGAGTTGGAACGCCACCCACGAAGGCAAAATTTTTCCAACAGTTCCGAGAGTGTATCTGGGCTCCAAAAATAAGGGTTACTGGGTTTCTGGTGGGTCGGGATGGTAGTAATTCGCCGGTTTATTTTTGTTTATATTTTTGTTTACCAACCCCACATACCCTCGGATTCGGCTCTGAGGTAGGACCTGATATTGACCCTTGGTGTAGGGATACAGACCAACCAAACAAGATCAAAGAATGAAGAACCAAGGAAACGAGTTTACGGTGCAAGGGAGGGATACCCCAGTGCTGGCGGATGTGCGTGAGCAAGCGGGCTCCCAGACGTTGATGCTGAGAAGAAGCATCAGGAAGCAGACTAGGTAGTCATGGAACACTACAGCGGTCTAGATTTTGCTGCGGACCCTCACAAATGCAGAAAGGAGAAAAGAATTCAGCTAGCAGCTGACACTTTAAGGCAAGTTGTGTTGGCAACAGAAAAAACAGAAAAGAGGTTTCCTCAGCAGTCCAGAGGAGGAATCAAGGAAGACGAGGAAAGAAAAAAATGAATAATCCTAGAAGAAAGAACGAAAACCAGAAGAAGAAAGCAAAAATGAAGAAAAGCACAACCCTGGATCAACCGCGAGCATCTACGAAGCTCATTCGGATTTCCAAGAGAAAGACGTACACGTCTGTACTTGGAAAACTCCGAAAGGAAGTTGATCCGGAGTTGTGTCAGACTGATGTTACAGCGACTAGGCAGACGCAGAAAGGAGATCTCCTCCTAAGATTAGGTGGAGCTTCAAACAGGGAAGCATTTACCTAAAAGGTAACGGTGGTAGTCTGAGCAATGGCGACTGTCCAGGTGCAGGAGGACCACAGGGTAGCTCTGGAAATCCGAGAAATGGACAGTCTATTCGAAGAAGAAGAAATCGTGGCAGCCCTGGAAAAGACTCTAGGAACTGGAAAAGAAAACAGGAAGGTGAAGCTTTTTAAGGAGAACAAAAGAGAAATGAAACTAGAGTTGGTAATCGCCATGCGCCGAGAAGCATCAATTGTGGAAGGCCTTGGCCATGTCAACGCTTCCTGAGTAGCTGCGTAAGGAGACGTGTTGCGGTAATCAGGTGTGATTGGTGCCTAGGTTTCGGACACAAGGCAGTACAGTGCAGCGGGGTGGACAGGTCTTTCGCATGCTTTAAATATGGAGGAGTTGGCAACACGGCTGCCAACTGTAATGAAATGATGCGCTGCTTTTTGTGCAGCGAAGCAGAAGGAGCGGCCTGTGATCACGTCTCAGGCAGTGGAAAATGTGCCGCTTTCCGAAAGGCTCTGGAAGCGGAGAGGAAGGTAGAGGCTTATGCGTAAGTAGGGTACAGTGAGGAATCCTTGGACTTTTTCGAAGTGTCACAGATGATTGTGCTTTGTGTCCTGGATCTACCGAGGACTCCGGACCGCGGCGGATCCATGATGCAATGGTCCATTCAGAGACACTCGAGAATGTCTTCGATTGAGGCATGGACGAAGCGCTAAGTCCCGGATCCGCCGGAGGCTTAGGTCTCTGGTGGATGCACGACCAGGCGTAAACGGAAAAGGAGAACGTCATACCGGTGACGATGAGGGACACCACCTCTGGAGAAAAACCCGAAAGGCGGTTCCGGAGGTGGACAAAGGGTCTCAAAGAGATAGGGTAAGTGGTTTAGTCGCTCGAGCAGTCAGTAGTGCGGCAGTTAACCCAACCCAACATAACCTTGTAGTGCTGGCTGGTCCATTTCTACATGAATTTAATTAAGAAATCTAAATATTTCGAAAGGGAAAGAACATAAACCGCACCAATGCTCACTTATAGAAATCACAATTTTATTTTTAAACTTCAACAATACATTCACTGTACAAATACACATCTGTCGTAGAACTGGTCAAATTTTATTTTATATTTTCTACCCAAATAGCCTTCTCTCTCATCGTGGGAGAGGGAGAAGGTCATCATCCAACCCATTTTCCGTCTTCCTACCTGAGCCCTTATGCTCCCGTTTTGGAGAAAGACAAAAACCCAGGTAAGCCATCGCTCGCATCTCGCACCCTCATTATCAAATAAAAATAACTATGTTTATGATCAACCATCCTCCCCCCGTTGAGAGTTCAAGCGATCAACTATAGTATTGCAAATTACAAATAATAAATCGTCAAATATTAATCAAAACTTAAACAAGACAATCGTCTGGAATTAAATACATTTTTTTTAAACATCGTAGCTTACAACTACTATCTCGTCGAATGAAAATAAACAGAAACTATTCAATTGTTAATTAATGTTAACCGTAATTATTTCTAATAAATAGTCAATTAAATATTAACATATACATATCGAATAATGTCTTACATGATTATCGAAGAATCACATTAGATATGAATATTTATTCGTCGTTGTTATCAATAGGCAACTGTGCCACCTTGCGAATGTTTCGTTTCAATTCGCCTTTAATCGTTTTTACCAATACTGTTCGAATGACTCCGTATAGTCCAGGATAAGTTTTGATGACTCGACCTAGTATCCATTGCATACTGCCATCTCGATAATCGTGATATTGGTGTAAATTTAAAATCTAGTTCTGGCAAACTTGTCAGAGAATCGCCGATTAAGAAGTGGCCAGGAGAGAGAGGAATAAGGTCATTAGGATCATTTGAGATGGATGTTAGAGGGCGTGAATTCAGCACTGCTTCGATCTCGATGGCAAACGTATTTATCTCTTCGAAAGTGAACAAAACATCTTTAAAAAAGCGTTTAAAATGGTGCTTAAAACTTTTTACCGTGGATTCCCAAAGTCCTCCGAAATGAGGAGATAGGGGAGGAATGAATTTCCATTCAATTCCATGATCATTGAAAAAGGACGTTTTTTCATTAAATTCTTTAGACTGTAAAAGGTTACCAAGCTCTCTTAACTCGTTGTTAGCACCTATAAAGTTCGATCCGTTGTCTGAAGTGATAACTTTTGGCTTACCGCGGCTCCCAATAAACCGTCGTAATGCTCCTAAAAAGGTGTTATAACGCTGCTTCCCTTTGCTTTCTCTCTCAACACTCGAGAGAGAAACAGCACTATGAAAATGGCAACGATGTCAGCGCCGAATCGGTTTTCGTGGATTCCACACTTCGAATCCACGAACCGCCAACGAAGTCCGTTTATTTTATTTGGAAGTTTCTCCTCCGGGCGCCAGGCAGAAAGACTATCTGCCCGGACTCCGACTGCTAACCACGGCACTAAACTTACCTCGGCTAATCTCCCGTCGAGCACAAAACTGCGCAACAAGTCGCAGGTTCCGTTGATACGAGAGGGGAAAGGAGGGTGACAAGCACTACACGAATAGAATTTACACTAAAAATGAAAACACGAGAACACGGTTTTTCCGAAGGAAAACTAATACACTTTATTCCTTATTTATCAGTGTCCATGGAGAATCTTGCACTTCTCGGTGATAGGCAAAAGCAGAATTTGTAGGTCAGCCGGCCGGCGTCTGCTAATGGCGGCGTCCACGCTGCCCACGCCGTCCGGGTTTTACTTGATTCTGTGTGTTTACAACACCAAACACTGTTTACTGGTGAAAATGGGAGAGCTGTGAGCACCGACCTTTCAGTTTTTCCAAGATTCTTGTGTAATC
>WNHD01002806.1:0-14062 GCA_011057455.1 Ganaspis sp. Gsp50 | reverse complement strand
GTTGATAAACGTTCAATTTTCATAACTAAAAAAAAGGGGAAATAGGGGACAAATGTTTAAAATAGGGGAAATAGGGACAAATCTTCAAAATAGGGGAAAGAAGGTAAATAGGGGACAAGCTGTGATCCCTGAATTCTGCGAAAAAAAAATTTTTACCCATGTAAAATACATGGGAAACTTTAGGGTCGTTGAGCACCATCTAAAAATCATTTAAAAAAAAAACAGGGGTATTTTTTTTCTCTATAAAGAATAATTCTAGGGGGCGTTTGCATTCAAAATCCAAAATTATTTTTTTGGACCACCCTAATGTAAAATGGACTGACCCTGACAAAAATTAGTTTACCATAAAAGATGAAAAAACTTACTTGATATTCAATTTCAGAAGCACTGGCAGTAGCAGAAGGTGTAACTTCCTGTTGACGGCTTCTTTTGGCTTTTGGACTAGGACTTTGTTCCTGTCGATGATCGACGCCTTCTACTACTCCCGAACCCGAAGCGGAAGAATCCAGGTTTCTCGGTCTCTTGTGGCCAGTCGATGTCTGTGAAGTGCTAACAGATTGAGTGGAGCTGCTAGCCACGGATTGTTGCTGTTCACTAGCTACAGCTAGTTGTTGTTGCTCGACTCTAGGACTGACTAAAGCCACAGTTTGCTGTTGTTGCTGCTGCTGCTGTTGACACGGTTGTTGGACGGTCATGATTTCCGCACTCTCTGGATCTTCTCTTTGTGTAGATTCCGCAGATCCACTCAATTGGGGCTGAACTGCCAGCTGTCTTAGATTGCTTGGTGCTGATTGTGACGAGGAACTTGTGCTTGCCGGTTGATAATCAGTATGGCTGCTGGTCGGAGAACTCGTCTCTGTAGTATGAACAGCTTGCTGTTGAGGCTGCTGCTGTTGGGGTGCAACTAAAACAGGTGCAGATGCAGTTGTTGGCAAAACAGCCGCTGTTCTTGATTGTGCAACAACACTCATTGGTCGAATGCTCGCGAAAGGAGTCTCCGCTCGAGCCGACATGGGTTTAATGTTGGCAGTCGGAGGTTCCGTTGTAGCGCTTGCTCCACTCACTCCTGCTAATTGTCTCTGGAGTTGAGTAACCTTCTTTTCTAGAGCTTCTTTCTCGGCAAGGGCTTCCGATTTCTCGTGTTCGAGTCTGGATATTCTTGATTCCAGTTGAGACCTGAGAGTGTTGAGTCTAGCGTCAAGTTCCGCAGCTGTGTTGTTTTCATTTGAGAAGGACTCTACTCTTGATTTCAATTCGTTAATCTCACTCTCGTAGTTCTTTTTGAATTCCGAGAGCTGCATGATTTTGGTTCGTGCGGTTTTGAGAACGGCTTTGGCACGTTCTTCCTTTTCTGAACAAGCTCTATTGATGACGTCGATCTCCTTTTTCAGATTCTCGGATTCGCTTTGATATGCTGTTGATTGACGGGTGAGTTCTTCAATCTGTGATGTCAGTTGTTCGATACGATCTCGTAATTCCTGGATAAGTTGGTTGTCGCGTTCTTGGACTACTTGCATTTCCTCGCTGGCTGCGTTGGCACTCGCGATTCTTAATTCTTCTGCTTTCGTTTTCTCTTCTTGGGTCGTCTTGACTAACTCTTCATACTGAGTTTTGTATTTCTTGGCGATCTTGCGAATCTGCATCTCCTTATTCTTCAATTCGTTTAATACGGCTTCTTTATCTGCGAGATCTTTTCTTAAGGTTGTTAGTTCCTTTTCTTTGTTAGTTAAGCCTGCTTGAGCTTCGTTCAAGTCGTGACTAAATTTGCGAGCTTCTTCAGAAACCTTGGCAAGTTGTTCACTCTGGGTTTGAACTTGTTTCTGAAGTTGAACCAGCTGTTCGTCTAATTTAGCCTTTTCGACCTTAAGAGCGTTGAACTCTTCATCCATCTTGGCGTGAGTTTCCCGTTCGGATGTTAACAATTTGCTGAGATTTTCCCGTTCTGTTTGGAGTCTTCGCCAATCTTCTGGACTCGCTTTGTTTGCTCTTTCGACCAAAGTATTGGCTCTCTGTCTCCACCTTGTTGCTTCTCCTTTCAAACTCACATTCTCTTGCAAGAGATTTTCCGTTTTTCCTTCCAGATCTCTTGCTTTTTCTCTCAATGGAACAACTTCTTGTGAAAGAGCATTGACCTGGATAGTGAGCTCTGAGACTTTCGTGCTTAAAATGTCTCTCTCTTCTCTCAAAACTCGATTAGAATCCGTAATTGCATTCAAGGTTTCAACCTTTCTTAACAAATCGGCATGTTTCGTGGCTGTCACTACGTCGATTTCCATTTTTTCCCGCTCTGAATTAAGAAGAGCTTCAGTTTCTTTCAGTCTCCTTTCAGCAACTTCAGCTTGAGACTTCAGAGTCATTGTTTCCGCTCTTAAAACGTCGTATCTCGCAGCATTTAAAGCCTTCTCTTTCTGCATCAATCTAATCAATTGAATCAATTGCTCCTGCGATTTGGAATCTTCTTCAAGATTTCCTAAACTCCTGTTTAGATCAAAGCTCGTATCAGCGCTGTCAGTTCCGCCCAATTTGGTCTGTTGGCTCTGCATTACAGCTGCCCGATCACTTAATTCTTGAATCTGGTTGTGTAAGATCGCATTCTGGGAATTAAGATCCTCTACTTGTTTTTGAACCTCTTGCATTTCATCCATAACTCTCTTTTCTCTTTCCTGCCAAGTAGACTTTTCCAACTCCAAGGTTTCAATAGCAGAGTTTCTTTCTTGCGTAAGAGTAGCTATTTTTTCCGTAACAGTTTGAGATTCTTCTTTCAATTTCGCCAAGACTTGTAGATCTGCAGAATGTAGGAACATCTCCCGTACGTACTTTTCTTCCGCCTCTTTTGCTGCCGCTGTCGCGGATTGCAAATCGCTCTTGACAAGTTCGAGTTCTCCTTTAACTTCGTCAAGCTCTTCCAATTTCTTCTCAGCAGCTGCAAGTTTTTCCCTTAACTCGAAATCTGTTTCCTGATTTCCTGCCGAGACTTTTGACAATTCTTCCTGCATTGCGCGAATCTTGTTTTCTAAATTACTAATCTCATTTCGAGTTTCCTTTAACGCGTTTTCAAGTTCCTCTTTCTCACGATTGTGCTGAGCGGTAATTTCTCTCAACTGTGTTTCCGAACTTTCGGCAATATCGCAATATTGCTGGCTCTGGTGGCGAGCAGATCTCAATTGTTCCGTCAAAGATTTAATCTCGGTTTGATTGTTGGTCTGCTGCATTTCTAGTTCCTTAATCTTCTTGTTCAAATTATCATTTCCTGTGATTGGTTTCGTGATGGAATTAGTAGCTGCTTGTCGAAGTTTTGTACTTAATTCTTCGATGCGTTTGTTGTTTTCAATCTCGGTAGTTCGTGCTTCATCAAGTTCGGCTTTGACTCTTTCGGCTAAAGTTCGTTCCTCAGCGAGACGATTTTCGGCATTGTTAACTCGTTTTTCGAGATGAGAAGTTAGTTCTCTGAAACGATCTTGTTCTTCTTGCAAACGTCTACGAAGAGCTGCGCATTCCCTGATGGCATCATCTAATCTTTGTTCAGCACGGAATTGTCCTTCAGCTTGAGAACGTTCAAGACTTGCTTTAATCGACTCCACGTCGGCCTTTAGTAAAGCTTGAGTCTGCCTCTCACGATGAAGAACTTCTCGCTCTTTCAACAAACGACTCTCGGAATCCTTCAAAATCAGCCTTTCTTGCCTCAAATTTTCTAGTTGAACTTCCGCTCTTGAAAGTTTGGACTGAGCGGACAAGGTTTCGTCCTTTAGAATCATTATACTCTGTTCGTGTTTGCCAATCGTGGTATTGTAGGTATTACATTTTTCTTCGAGGATCTTGATTTGTTCTTTATAAGATGTAACATTCGCTTGTAGAAGATGGAAACGCTCATTCGAAGAGTCGAGTTGGGCTTTCAAACGACAACACTTGGTGGAACTACTTTCCGATTCTTTCCTCAATCTATCAATTTCGTCATTTAACATTTTCTCATGTGCTGCTTTTTCCTTTTTGTAGGTTTCAAAATCGTCGGAAACTTGTTTCAATCTCGTTTCAGCGTCTTTCAATTTTCTTTCCCATATTTTTTCCTTCTCTTCGTCCTTCGCTGACGGAACTTTCTCTTCTATTTTATTCTCCACAGGTTTTGGAGTCTGAATTTCATCTTGCTTGTCTTGAACGGAGTTTACGTAACCACGAGAAGCAGCTTGCGTCAAACACTGCTGATACATGTTTTTGTACATGTCCTTTTGCTTTACTAAACCTTCAAGCATCTTTGCTTGTCTGTCTTGAGAAGCTTGCATTTCTTTCAACTGCTCAAGATAACTGTCGAGCTTTTCTCTCATTTCTTCACAACTGGCTTCACTCGTCACACGCTCAATTTCCTCTTGTCTTGCTGACAATGTTTTAACAATCGTCAGAAGTTTCTGATTGTTTTGTTGGAGCTCTTCAATGTCCCTAAAGGTCACGAGTTTCTTGCTGATAATTTGGGAAGAAGTGAGTTCGTCACCTTCCATCGAAACGTCGTTGGCATGAACTGAGTTACCACATCGAAGTTCTTGAACTTCTTTCAACAGGAAGCACACTTGTCTAGCAAGATCTGATAACTGGGATTTAAGAGTTTGATTTTCCCTAGTATGAATATTGGCAATTTTATGAGCTTCTTCCGTCTGCTCTTGTAATCGATTATTTTCTTGAAGCAGTTCGTCCAAACGTGTTGAAAGAGTACTTACGTTATCCAGCGCAGACTCATAATCCTCCCGTTGTTGCTGGAGAATAGGAGCCTTATCTTCGATTTCGCGAAGAATTTCATCCATGTGGGCTTTCAATTTCTCGTTTTCTTCACGCTCCAAAGCCAATTCATTGGTTACTTCCACTAATTGAGTATAAATTTGAGTCAAACTTAAACCCTTTTTCAGAACTCTACTAGTGACTGCAGCAGTAGGAGCCAACTGCTCAACAGCTTGATCCAATCTTTCCTGTCTCAGACTCTTGAGCAATTCGTTAGCGTGATCCAATTCTTTCTTAAGTTCGCTGATTATGTGATCCTTTTCAGTACTCTCCTGCTCGCGTTCATGTTGTAATTCGTTGTATTTCACTTCTAGATTTCCATACTGTTCAGTAGCGTTTTCAACCAATTCCTGAAGTTCTTTCACAGCGTTGGTATATTCTTCGGCTTTTGCGTTCGTATCTTCGGCCATTGATTTGTAAAGTTCAGCCAGTCGGGTTTGAGCAGCAACTTCCTCCCGATAAGAAGAATGCATAGATAATTCGTGATTTCTTTGTTCTTCTAATTTTTGAGCTAGTTCGTCACATCGGCTCTGAAGTGTCGATTGAGCCTCACGAAGTTGATTTGTAGTTTTAATGGAAAGACTCAATTCTTCCTCGCGTTGATTCAGCCGGGTATCAATCAATAAAGAACGAGAAGATGCTTCAGATCTAGTTGCTTGCAACTCAGAAGTTCTCTTCGATAATTCTTCCTCCAAACCTGACATTTGCTGCGAAAGGAGTGTTCTTTCTTGCTCTAATCGCTTTTCTCTGAAAATTTAAAAGTTCAATTAAATTAATTAAAGTTATCTTGAGTTTCATAGTTCTCAAAATTGAAAAATTATCTTAAATGTCTTTTATCCGAAAATTTAAAAAATTAAATTTTAAGTTTATTTTTAAGTTTAGTTTCTTTTAATTTTCATTTAACTTTAAATTTTAAAAACCATGTTTTAGATCAAATAGAAATTAACTACAAACAATTCTTTTTGCACGTAAAGACGTTTAACAAACTAGCTTTTAATAGCATTTTTTTAAGAACGCTGAATTAATCATTAAATATAATAAAATATGGAACAAATATTTCGAGAGTTAAAAATAATTCAAAAAGTTGGATATTAATTGAAGGATGCTCGCTACTAAAATACATACTTGAAGTCTAAAGTCATTTCAAGACTGCGGATTTCTTCCATTTTTGAAAGAGCTTGACACTTGGCAGTGACTGCAGCTTGTAGTTGAGAACCGAGAGAATTAACTTCAGTTCGTAGACGCTCCAAATCACTGTCACGTCTTTCAACTTGCAGCTGTAAACCATCTCTTTCATCGCAAGCTGTATCTCTTTGCCTTCTCAGCTCCAAATTTTCCTTCTCTAATCTGTTAATTTAATAAACTAGTGTTAAAACGACACTTCTAATATTAAAATTTCTTTGATAATATAAATGTTTCTAATAATAATAATATATAATAAATATAATAAATAATATAATAAATAATTGGTAATAATAATAATAATAATAATAATATTAAGCAAAAAAGCAATGTTTTTAGAACTTTTATAAGAATCAAATTACCTCTTTACAGATTCTTGAAGTTTGTATATTTCTGCCTTTCCTTCTTCTAAACTTGCTCGCAGTTCATTAGCATACTGTTCAGCTAAATTCAATTTTCCCTTGCATTCTTCGTAATCTAATTTTTGCTCCTCATGATCCTTTTGAAGATCACTTAATGTTTTTTCTTTATTCGAAAACAGAAAGAGTAAAAAACGTCAGAAATCTTTTCGAAGATAGATTAAATATAAAATTCCATTTTGGAAATAATTTAGTAATGCTCTTTGAAATATAGTAGATAATAATATAATAATAAAAATAATCGAAAAATAAGATTTAGATCAATTAAACTTAAAATTCGAAAAAATAAATCGAGAAATAATGTACTGCTAAAATTGTTTGAATGATCCTTTTGGATCAAACAACTTGATAGGCTATATTCCATATATGCATTTTGACAAAGTACTTTGTATACAAACAAGTATGAAAACACATATTTTTCCATTTTTTCAAGCGACCTCGACGAAGGTTGAATTTTTCCAGGTTCAATTAAAACGAACGAGTCGTAAAATCAAAGAAACAAAGAAAATGGGGTCTCAAGAAGATACTAAGAATTTATTCGAAAAGAAATTTGCAATACTTTTTAGTAGTTTTATTCCACACAATAATTTATTATAAAGTAAGATAACATGTTACTGTGTACAATAACAAAAACAAAGTTGTGAAACATTGTTCTTTTTAAACATTCTTTTCATCATTCTGAATTAGGTTATGTGCAATTCCACGAGTTTAGAGGTTAGGTTTTTTTTTTAGTAAACGGAGTAACGTTTTATGCATTAATAAACAATACATTGAAATCTTACCAGTGTTTTGACGAGTTGTTTCGAAAACTGCTTTAGCTGTTAGAAATTCCTCAAACTTTTCATTAAAAAACGTTTTCAACTTTTTAGCAGTGCAATCCGGAATTTGAGATAATTCATCTGCCGTCAATATTTCTAGCAGGAGGTCATGCTCACTCTCCTCCGTCGTTTCCATTGTTTCCTTAGATAAATTTTACAACTTACGAAAGCTTTAGAACACGTCTTTGCACAAAGTTTAGCGGCTTTTGCTGATGAATCCGGTGAATCGCGTCAAAAATTGTTGCACTGATGGCGTCTTCATCCATTTCTTTTTCCCCTCAATTTTCTGGAGTTTCATTGGCTGAAAATTGGACAAGAGATCTCAAATCTGATTGGCCAATTTTTCTTCAATCTGATTGGTCAAGTAAATACTTGTTTTCAAATTTGAAAAAGTTAAAACAATCGTATTTTATGGTTTTCTGAAATAAAAATAAATAAAACAAGTATACCTTTGAAGGCTAAAGTCTTCTGACAGTTCCGAGGGTGGACAAGGACTCCAAACGAAGGGTTTTGGGTTTTTAGTGGGTCGGGCCGGTAGTAGTTCGCCGGTGTTATTTTTGTTTATATTTTGTTTACCGTCCCCACCACATACCCTTGGATTCGGCCCCGAGGGATCTATTGTATGCAGATTTTCCCAAATTTTCCCTAAGCAAAAAAAAAAAAAATAAATAAATAAAACAAGCATTAAATCATAACAAAATTATAAAATGAATATTAATTTAGCAGAATAATTGTAGAAATGATTTGGTTGAGCATATTTTAGCACTTTTAAGCTTATTTTTATAATCAAATGGAAGACACGCATTTGCACATGCGCGGATTCATTTGGCGCCAATTTTCAAATTAAAATTTTACAATTTGGTAATTATTCTGATTGTTATTAGTCTGTGTTAATAAACACTACAATTAAATAAACAAAATAATAGTCATATAGTGACGAAAAATGAATGCTTTTAACGATCGCAAAAATAGAAAAAGGGGGAAAAAAGGAAAAATCAAATATAATTATCTTCGGCTTTATTTATTTTTGCACGTGACGTCAGTTTTCAATAAATTATTTCTAAATACACTGGCTTACAACAATTTACACTATTTAAGAATCTATATGTATTTCCTGTAAGGAAACTATAATCTATGGATAATCAATCATAAAAGATTACATCTTTAAAGCCATAAGAGATAAGATGTACATTTATCACTTTCCGAATTTTTGCAAAATATATATAATTTATCCGATCAATTTTATGTACAAAAAAACTTATAAAACTCAATAATAATTCTTATGAAATTCGAGTCAAAAGAACACATTATAAACATAATTAAAATACAATTGCATGACGAAGTTTCTTTTCCTCTTGAGCGTGAGGAGAATGACAATCGACAGTTATAATAAGTCTTATAAAAAAATTGTACAAACTACGGTGATAGAAATTAAGACTAGAAGAGAGTATCAGAAGGGAGCTTTCGTCTTACTTCTATACAGGCGGTAGATTTTAATGTAATCAAAACATAGCTCAGAAGCAAGATCGATGGCTTAAAACTTTGTTTAACATGCGACACAACAACGTCTGAAAGCGCACTGGCAAGAAGAAGAGAGCAGATTGCATCTTTCTTAATTTTTACGAATTTTCATCACCAACTTTTTTTTTATTTCCATTTTATAACAATTAGGGATTTTCTCCAGTCTCACTAAGTGGGACACAAAACTGAAACAGAAGAAAATTTTTTTATTAGACAAAGAAATGATTTTGCTTCCTCATAGGGAAGCATTTTTTAAACTTGTGAATCAATTAAATTTCTCTTACAATTACATTTTTAAATTCATTTACATTTAAAGCCAATCAATTTGTAACTTTAATTCTTATAATTATAACAATAAAATAAAAGAAAATATTTATGATTTTCAAAATTTGGCTCAATTATAAAATGATTTATTTTTTGTTTTTATTAGAATAAGTTTCAATTTTTTGTACAATTTCGTTTAAGAAAAAATTAGATAAATGTACAATAAAAATTACTATTTTTACTTTACACTTATCTAATTTTTTCTTCATAATTTATATATTTTTTTTTATTTCTCATAATAAAATAAAATAATTTTTAGGAAAACAAGTGTTTGGAAAATAAGTGTTTGGGAAATAAATTTTTGAATAATAAGTGTTATTAATCAAGTTTTTTCAGAGATTTAACAATAAAATAATAAATTTTTCTTTTAATAATAAAAACGTGATAATGGAAAATTATGAAAATAAGCAAAAAGTACCTTTTAAAATATAGTCTGTGAGTAACGTGGGTACAGTTGGACTATCTTCGTCGATCGCCTTCAATACTGAAAATAAAATGCAAATAAATATAGCACTGTTGCTAAAAATAGTTAAATGTCTAAAAAGAAAGATTTCTCGATTATTCGTTTAAAAATAAAAAAAAATCTTTTTGTTCTTTTGTAAAAATGATCCAGTTTGAAAAATAAATAAATTCGGATTGACGGTTTTCAGTATTTCATTATTATCAATAATATCATAATTATATAAAAAAATTATTGATATTTAAAATAATTACTTTTTATTAGAACTTGAAGAGCTTGATTATCTGGAGGTCCACTGTCTGTATGATATGGAATAACTGTTGTTAAATACTGAAAAATAAAAACCAAAATGAATTTCAATTCGATTCTGAAAGAAAGAAAATTTAATTTCAATTTACAATATTGTCGAAAATTATAAGACTTTTCCTTTTCGGTCATTCACAATCTCAGATTGTCAATAATAAAATTAAAATTCAATTGTGCAAAATCCATGAAAGGGATTGTCGCATAATTGTTTTTAAAAGTGTGAGTAATTACAAATATAATGAAGACTAATTGAATAGAAATTCAATTCTATCATGGTCAATTTAATTAAAATTCAATTCTATTGTGATTATTTTAATTAAAATTCAATTTTATTATTATTAATTTATTTGCAATTCGATTTTACTATGATTAATTAATTTGCAATTCAATTCTACTATGATTAATTTGTTTGCAATTCAATTCTACTATGATCAAATTAACCGCAATTCAATTCTATTATGATTCATGTAATTACAATTCAATTTATTTATGATTAATTTGAATTAGAACTAACTTTAATCGTAATTAATTCAACTAGCAATTGAATTTAATCATAAATAATGTAATTTATTATTAATCGTAATTAATTCAAGTAACAATTGAATTTAATCATAAATAATGTAATTTACAATTTCTTGACCAATGATGACAAAAAAAATTTAGAAAATAGAAAAAAGAAAAGGAAAAATAATTTCGAATTATTTAAATTTTTGACGTCAAATTGATTTTATTGCTTAATTTTCAAAGACTATTTTTTATCGTACCTTAGATTCTTGGAAGGATCTATGTTGTGGCAATGGACTAGTACCGTTGGGCACCAATTTTGGTATATTTTGGTTTTTCTTTCTCGTGACGTGATGAGCTCTTCGTCTATTTTGAATGGCAAGCACTAAGGAAATAAATGTATTTTTTAGATCCTTTTCGATTTGAAGTTCGTCTCGAAACGCTAGTTCGGCTATTAAAGTTTCACTCAAAGCTCCTACTAAAGATTCCATTTCACCCAGGAGTTCAGTCAGTTGGCCGGAAGTAAGCTGTCGCAATTCTAAAATTAAACAAAGTAAATCATTGTAAATACAAATTATTTTTAATAACCGAAACATTTATGTAAATTCAAATTTTATAAATTTTATAAACAACGCATAATTCGTTAAAAGGCCTCGTAAAATTCTTAAACCAAAATTCAAATTTTATGTAATATAATATAATTATATTTAAATCAGTATTCCTTCAGGGTAAACCCCAAAAAAATTCCACAATTTATAATTTATAATTTATAATTATATTGCATATTATATAGTAGTAATATAAACATACCTAATTATTCAAATATTAAACTGGTTTAACGTTCCCGAAGATTAGTAAATATAATAAGAAATTTAACACCTAATTTCTTAAAAGATTTAATTATTATTTAATTTGAAACACATAATATTAATTGAAACATTGAAATTCAATTTTTAAGGTCAGCAATTAGTACAAAAGTAATAATTTGACAAAGTTAGCTTTAAAAAAAAGCTTAAAAAAAAGCATAAGAAATGTTTAAAAAAGAATTTTGTGATTTTTTGTGATTATTAATTTATTTTACTTTTGTCATTAAGCGGGGATCCTAAAACTTCTCTACTTCTTTCCAAAGCTTCATCGGTGTCTAAAAGTGAGTCTTCGGAGTCAGGAGATCTTTCCATGGATGGACTTTCCTAAAAAACAAATTTAGATTGTGTTACATTGTTTGGATTATTAAGTAAATATTTAAGGAAATAAAGAATGGAAGAAAATAATTTTAAAAAAATGTCTTACATTTATAATTAACATTTACAATATTTCGAAAGTTACATTTACAATTTGTAAATTTACAAGTTCTATTTAAATTTTGTGTTTAATTAATAATAAAAAAGGACAAAAAGTACAAAAAGGAGTGAAAAATAAATAAACAAATCTTTTGATAAATTTAGAATGATTCCGAGAAAGTAGAAAGTGTACTTATAGAATAAAAAGACATTTTTAGACCAAGGACTTTTATTTTCTTGAATATTTTATTTCTTGAGATTACCTGCATAATATCGTCGATTTCTCGAAGAACTTCTTCTGCGGTTTTAAGAGGTTCTTCTGGACTATGTGAGTCAGTACTGCTCGACAAAATTAAGGCGTGCATATCCAGATCAGTCGCAACAGCTTCATCTTCACTACTTAAGTCCTCGAGTTCTGGCCTAAAAATTAAACAATGAATAAAATAATTTCCATTAATATTCAAGCGATTTTTTTATTCAGAGCATCTTTTAGCTCGTTTTTTAAATATCAAGCCATAAATTATTTATTGTCCAATTCTTAAATCATAAATCCCGTTTTCTAAATAAATAAATCAAATTTCATTTTCACTTTGAATCAGTCAAATTTTACGTGAGTTGATTCAAATTTGATTTTCCACTTCAATTGGAATTTGTTTTTCTACTTCAATTGAAATTTGATTTTCTACTTTGATTCGAATTCGATTTTTATAATCAAAATTAAGTTTGAATTGAAGTTAAATTCATTTCAAACTTGATTTTCAACTTTCATTCGAATATAATTTTCGATTTTGATTCAAATTCGATTTTTAATTTCAAGTGAAATTTGATTTTCGACTTTGATTGAAATTCGATTTTCATCTTCAATTTGAATTTCATTTTTGACTTTGATACGAATAAGATTTTCAACTTTCATTTAAATTCGATTTTTATCATCAAAAATAAAATTTGAATTGCACTTAACTTCAATTCAAATTTGATTTTCGTCTTTGATTTGAATAAGATTTTCGACTTTGAAGTGAATAAGATTTTCAACTTTGATTCGAACACGATTTTTATCTTCAAAAATAAAGTTCAATTTGAAGTTTTCAAATTTGATTTTCAACTTTGATTCAAATTCGATTTTTAACTTCAATTCAAATTTGATTTTTGACTTCAATTCAAATTTGATTTTCGTCTTTGATTTGAATAAGATTTTCGACTTTGAAGTGAATAAGATTTTCAACTTTGATTCGAATACGATTTTTATCTTCAAAAATAAAGTTCAAATTGAAGTTTTCAAATTCGATTTTCAACTTTGATTCAAATTCGATTTTTAACTTCAATTCAAATTTGATTTTTGACTTCAATTCAAATTTGATTTTCGACTTTGAAGTGAATAAGATTTTCAACTTTGATTCGAATTCGATTTTTATCTTCAAAAATAAAGTTCGAATTAAAGTTTTCAAATTTGATTTTCAACTTTGATTCAAATTCGATTTTTAACTTCAATTCAAGTTTGATTTTCGACTTTAATTCAAATTTGATTTTCGATTTTGATTCGAATAAGATTTTCGACTTTGATTTGAATAAGATTTTCAACTTTGATTCAAATTCTATTTTTATCATCAAAAATAAAATTTGAATTGAAATTACATTCAATAGTTCAAAGATTTTCGACTTTAATTCAAATTTGATTGTTGACTCAGAGTCAACAAAATTTGATCTTCTGAAAATCTAAATTGATTGTCGAAAATGCAATCAAATTTAATTTTTTTTGATAAATTAATTTTCATAAAGATACTATTTTTGGAATGAAAAGTCAAGGTTTGATTTCTCGTAAACGTAGGATTTTTCTAATTTTCTTCAAGGTAGAAAATGTATTAAATTACCTATCTAAGTTTATGGCAGCCTCATTGAGATTCAAGGCTGGCATGTGCATTTTCCTCGCGAAAGATTTGCTCCAATCAATCGGCAAAATATTTCCAAAAGTACCAGTGATTGTCCACCACATTCTGAAATTGAAAAATAATTTGTTATAATCTTTTCAATAAAATATTTTCAAAAGTAAAGCTTAATTATTTTAATTAAAAAGTGCGCTTTTCATTCTTTAATTTCTATAATTTATTATTAATAATAATAGGTAATAATAATAATAATAATAATAATGATAATAATAATAATAATAATAATAATAATTTATTTAGTTTCTTTTTCATCAAAATATATATTATTTAAATTAAAAACCATTTCATTTAATTGACAAAGAGCCAGCAACATTACATTTTTCATTTAAAGTAAAACAAAATCTGTAACGATACGCAAAATTTTCAATTACAAATTACAATCAAGAAGTGAATAATATATACTGAAAAGAAAGGGACAAATAATAAGAAAAAATAATTAATGAATATAGGGTCAGCCGGGGTAAATCCGAACGCGGGGTAAATCCGAACGCTAATTATTTCAGCTTAATTAAAATTTTAAAAAATAAGTTAGACATGAGAA
>WNHD01002805.1:0-14066 GCA_011057455.1 Ganaspis sp. Gsp50 | reverse complement strand
CGCCAATTTCACGAAACAAAAATTTATTATAGAAATAAAATTGAAATTAGTTACTCATTATCAGTAACGTAACAAGAAAAATATAGACCACCGCTTCACTATAGTTGTGTAATTTATACGAATCTTTGAATTGTGTATTTTATATGAATATTGGAATTGTGCAATTAATTTGAATCTAGGAGTTGTGTAATTAATTTGAAATATGGAAGTGAATTATTAATTTGAATATTGAAATTTTGTGTACATTAATCTTAATTTGCAAATGCGAACTTACATTTAATCTTTGAATTGTGTAATTAATTTGAATCCTGAAATTGTGTAATTAATTTGAATATTGGAAATGCATACATTAATTTTAATTTTAGAATTGTGTAATTAATTAGAAACTTGTAATTGCATACATCAATTTTAATTCTGGAATTGCGTAATTAATTTGAATTATGGAAGTGAATAATTAATTTGAAACTTGGAATTGTGTATATTAATTTTAATTTGGAAATGCGAACTTACTTTTAATCTTTGAATTGTGTAATTAATTTGAATCCTGGAATTGTGTAATTAATTTGAAACTTCGAATTTAGTATATTAGTTTTAATTTGGAAATGCGAACTTACTTTTAATCTTTGAATTGTGTAATTAATTTGAATCCTGGAATTGTATATATCAATTTTTTAATTCTGGAATTGTGTAATTAATTTGAATCTTGGAATTGATTATACTAATTTTAATTCGGAATTGTATAATTAATTTAAATTTTGGAATTGTGTAATTAGTATGAATCTTAGAATTGTGAAAATTAATTTGAATCTTGAAATTGTGTAATTAATTTGAATCCTGGGATTATGCAATGAATATGAATTTTGGAATTGTGACTGCATTAATTTGATTAATTTGATTCCTATAGTTGTGTAATTTATACGAATCTTCGAATTGTGTAATTTATATGAATATTGGAATTGTGTAATTAATTTGAATCTAGGAGTTGTGTGTATTAATTTGAATCTTTGAATTGCGTGCAATAATTTGAATCCTGGAAATGTGAAAGTAATTCGAATTTTGTAATTGTGTGCATTAATTCGAATCTTGGAATTATGTGTATTAATTTGAATCTTTGAACTGCGTGCATTAATCTGAATCTTGGATTTGTGTAATTGATTTGATTCCTGGTATTGTGTAATTAATATGAATCTTGGAATTGTGTACATTAATTTAATTCTTGGAAGCGTCTATATTAATTTTAATTCGGAATTGTGTAATTAATTTGAGTCTTAGAATTGTATGTGTTATTTTGAATCATGTTAATATTAATTTTAATCAGTTAGTTGTGTAATTAATTTCTATTTTGAATTGTGTATACTGTATACAAATTTCAATATTTTGCTAATATTAATATTAATCTCGAGAATGATGGTTGATGTTATGATATTGATGTGAACGTTAATCTTGCGTCTGATGTTAATCGTGCGACAAATACAGCGAGGAGGCGCCTCTGTGCGTTTTTCCTAGAAAAAGAAGGGCTTTCGATGGACTTGCTCTGCTTGTTGGTGAGCTTAGTGCTCAACGACGACAGGCCTAAGAGGTCCGGCTGCTAAAGGGACGTGGATATTTATAGTGCCCTGGGCCGAGTCTCGCAAAAACACTGGCGATTCGCGATACACTGAAATAACAGGTTACCACGCACTCGAGAGAAATGCAGCGAGGGGGAAAGAACCGATCGGCAAGAAAACCGAGAAGAATAAAAAGACGAGGAAAACTGCAACTGTCGTTGTCTACGTACCCAAGAGAAGCAGTAAACTTATACTGCTTTACTTATACTTATACTGCTTTACTTATACTTATACTGCTTTCTACGGTATTGAAAAAATAAACTCTATTTATGGTCTGGAAAACTCAGAAACGCCGAATAGTTCTGGAATAAACGTAATCGAATTCTCTTAGGAATGGGATTCTCTTTCGAGTTGAATTCTCTTTTCGTATTGAATTCTCTTTTCGGAATGAATTCTTTTTTAAGGATTGAATACTGTTTTAAGGATTGGATTCTTTTTTAAGGATTGAATTCTCTTTTCGGATTGAATTCTCTTTTCGGATTGAATTTTCTTTTCGAATTGAATTCTCTTTTTGAAAAAATGAAGAGGAGGTAAAGACAAGGAAGAGAAGGTAAAGAAAAGGAAGAGAAGGTAAAGAAAAGGAAGGGAAGGTAAAGAAAAGGAAGAGAAGGTAAAGAAAAGGAAGAGAAGGTAAAGAAAAGGAAGAGAAGGTAAAGAAAAGGAAGAGAAGGTAAAGAAAAGGAAGAGATGGTAATGAGAAAGAAGAGAAGAAGCAGGAGAAATCGAATAGGCAAAAAAAAATACGGCGGCGATAAAAATTGTTAATTAATAGATTTCTCCAGGAGAGAAAGCAGACTTTGACGGATTTTAAGAAAGAGAAAGAATGCAATGAAAGAGGGTTCAAAGTGCATATGTAAAGTTGATTACAGTTATGCTATTGTCAAGACAACTCAAGTCGTGTACATGACTTAATTCCAGGTGTTAACAAGCGGCAATCATTAACCGTTGCATGTTTTCAAGTAGTTAAGATTCTAGGCAATGTCGCGTTCCTAAGAACGTAAAGTGTGGACGATTAATTTAAAATGTGGGAGGCCTCAGGCTAAGAAGGAAGAAAGAAAAGTAACGCGTAACAGCAGAAGATTCGACACGGTTCTACAGTCTTGGATTACTTCTATCGACTATATGATCATTTTGCCTTTGTACTCCATCTAAGCTTCATTACCCACTCAAAAAATCTAAAATATACAATATTCGTAAAAAAAAGAGAGAGATGAATACATTTCACGTGGCCCAAAAAACAGCAGCAAAAGTTTGTACCTTGCAGCTAAAATTGAAACCTTAAAGCTGAAATTGAAACTTTCAAACTAAAATTTAAACCTTTGATGCAAAATTGAACCTTTGATGCAAAAATGATCCTTTGATTCAAAATTGAACCTTTGATGCAAAAATGATCCTTTGATTCAAAATTGAACCTTTGATACAAAAATGAACCTTTGATGCAAAATTGAACATTTGATGCAAAAGTTCCCTCTACAGCTAGGCGAATCTAAATCAAGTTTTACTATGTGCGAAATACGATTTATCACAGTTTGAATACCGTTAAATGTTTAATCACATTGCAGCGTACCAGAAAAACTGGATTTCATATTAATTTTTTTTCATATATCTTTAGAGAACTGGATTTAAGGAGTTGAAATTCTTTCTTATTTAAATCCAGCCTCTAAGAGTGTATCCAGGTATTTATGATAGACAGTATATTACAAGCAGCAATTATGCAAACGCGTAAGTAGATACATAAATGTCTAATAACTCGCAGAAGAAGAAAAAGATAAAGAACTTGTGCAGAAATTTCAGATACGTTGCAACTTTGATAACAAAATTGTTCTATTGGATTTTTGGATTTCCCTTTCGAAAATTGCCCGAAACTAGCATAGGTTTTCTGAAACGTAACATAGAAACTGTTTAAAGCTGTCTTTTCGTTTCCCATTGGCAGATTTTGCGTCGCTCGACCTCGCCCAGTTCGGGACCATTGGAAAATTTTTGAACAAGATGAGAAGGAGGAGAAGAAGAAGAAGAAGAAGGAGAAGAAGAAGAAGAAGAAGATGAAGAAGATGAAGAAGATGAAGAAGATGAAGATGAAGAAGATGAAGAAGAAGAAGATGAAGAAGAAGATGAAGAAGATGAAGATGAAAAAGAAGATGAAGATGAAGAAGATGAAGAAGAAGATGATGAAGATGATGAAGATGATGAAGAAGAGAAAGATGAGGAAGAGTGGGCGGACAAGAAGAAGTTAAAGAGGAAGAAGGAAATGAGCAAGATGTTGAAAAAATCTAAGAAATAGAAAAATAATGAATTAAATTTCGAGGAGGACAGTATCTCCAAACAGGTCATTTAGACCAGCGATTTACAAGATCGATAGGCAATGTCATTTTACACTCTATAATTAACTATACACAAGTCAAGTAGAAATACCATTAGAAATAATAATCTCCTGCCTCGGAACAATCATTTTATCATATCACTCCCAATCATTACTAGAAAAAACCACCTCTAATTACACATCTCGTTGTGTATCCAGTCTCCTGGACCTGCAACCCAATGTTTTAATAACCCCTTTTCAAAAATTGTTCAAAACTGTGAAATACAATCGGAAATATAATTTCGAAAACGGATAATCGTATCCGTTTTCGAAATCAATCCCCTGCTCGACTGCATCTGGAAAATATTTGAGCGTGTAAATTGAAAGAAGAATCGAGACCAATAGTCTACGTGAAGCAATTCGATCTGAGTTTTTGTAGCTGGTTGGTGTTCCATCTAATAAGTCAAGTTTTTTCCAGTAATACCGTTAAGTCCGCGGCACACATTGACCCGTTTATTCTCGCTATTAGGATTACGGTCTTACAAGTTGAGCCAATTTTGTCAGAGTCGAGAGTTACGAAACAAGTGTGAGTGAGAAAGATGAACCAATACAAGGGCAACAGTTGTCTTGCGACAAGGTTGATCGAAGGCTGACATTCTTCGTCATAGCTTGGAATTTCTTCTCAACTCATATATGTTAAATTCGTCTCGCCTCCTGTGTGTGTTTTCATTCAGCACCTGAACATTGTCTGTGCCGTTACATTTATATTATGATCCAAATCTCGCTTGTCAGAAACAAATTAATGTGGACGCTTTATCTCGCCACTTGCTAATCTGGTCGTAATTATTTTACAACGTTTCGCACTCAACCAATTGCAATTATCAAACTGTCCGACTCCTTTTCGACTCCGTATTATTATTATAAAGTCAAATTATATTTTGGCTAATAAAAAGTCCCGTGTGTAGTCTTTTTTTGAAGTCTAAATCCACATTGGAACATGATTCATGATACCCAGGAACATGATTCTCGATTACTTTTTGTCTTTTTAATTTCTAACAGGAATTTTTATTTCTATTTTTCATATTCTATTTTCCGTATTTTATTTTCTATATTCTATTTTCCATATTCTATTTTCTATATTCTATTTTCCATATTCTATTTTCCATATTCTATTTTCCATATTCTATTTTCCATATTCTATTTTCCGTATTCTATTGTCCATATTCTATTTTCCATATTCTATTTCCTAATTTCATTTGGATAAGACTCCCGCACCGTTTTAGCAAAAAACTGTTTTTGAAGAGTGGATATGATGAATAATAAATAACGTGTTGGCAATGTCTCCGAATTTGCCAATGTCTTTGAATTCGCCAATTCCTTTCTCTGGACGTTAACAAATATTTTACGAATTCTTGCGGAAGTGCCGCTTACGGTATTAATAAGTGGCATATTACAAGGAGGTACATAAATCTGTATCTAATGAGCAATTCACACTCTGTTAAAAAAACTCTATTTGCATTCGAAGCAATTCAGAAACAGTTTTAAATAGATTTGTCCAAACAGATTTAAGTGCTATGGGCGGAGAAACCATATTTTATGTAATAATATGCTGGCGATTTTGAAAGTCAATGACCGCTTGAAATATCGTGAAAAAAAATTAAAAGGCAATTGATATGGGAAATACCTACAAGAGGACCTACAGAAACATTTGCAGGAACATTTACAGGAACATCTACAGAAATATTTGCAGAAACATGTACAGGAAAACTTAAAGGAACATTTACAGGAACATTTACAGGAACGTCTATAGAAACATTTACAAGAAAATTTAGAGCAACATTTACAGGATCATTTACAGGAACATTTATAGGAACATCTATAGGAACATTTACAAGAAAATTTAGAGGAACATATACAGGAACATTTACAAGAAAATTTAGAGGAACATATACAGAAACATTTACAAGAAAATTTAGAGGAACATATACAGGAATATATCTATACGAATATCTAAACCAAGATGAGGATAATATAAAGAAACAAGTATTGCCTAATGACAAAGAAAACGCTAAAAGATGAATCAGAAGAAGCAATTTGTATCAAAAGTCTCCAGATTGAAGAGACTGAAAGAAAAAAAATGGTGGTAAAGATTGAAAAATTGAAAGATTGAAAGATTGAAAGATTGAAAGATTGAAAGATTGAAAGATTGAAAGATTGAAAGATAGGAAGATTGTAAAGAAGGAGGTTTAAAGATGAAAATGTACAGAAGATGAGGTTGGAGATGAAACAAAGAACGAGTTTTTAAATTCTGAGGTAAAAAGAGTGTTAATTAACTATAAATAAATGTAGCATTAAAAAGCAAGAAGAAGGCAGAGTTAATAAAAGTATTCTAATTAAAACACTTTTATTAATAAGTTATGGATGTTCTTCGTCCAGTGGAGATAATTAGTTGGGCGCCACTTTGGTGCTTGCACTAGACAATTTATGTCTATTTAGACGTCACGCAGCTCACTTAATGAGCTTATGTATATTCACAATAATGATAGTTTAGCGCTTATTATTCATATTCTATTAATTTCTATTCGAAATTGCCACTAATGAAAATTGCATTTTACTCTTTGCAACCCAACACTCTCAAAATTACTAATCCTGAAGTTTTTTGCTATACCGAAACTCATATCGTAATTTGCAAATAGTTACTAAATTTAAAACACTTTGACAACATTTAATAACATTAAATTGTCCGCTTCGACATTTTCGATAACAATTTAGGAAAAGGTAGTTAGAATAAAAAAGGAAGCAACAATTGGAAGAAGGAAGTGTAAAAAGAAATTGGAGGAAGAAATTGGATTGAGGAACTGAAGAAAGGAATTGGAAAAACGAATTGGAATTGTTTAGAATCTTAATAATGTACAAATGATTTGAATCATGAAAGTGTGCAAATGATTTAAATCTTGAAATTGTGTATATTAATTTAAATCTTGATAGTGTGTAAGTAATCTAAAGAATAGAATTGTGTAAATTAATTTGAATCATGGAATTGTGAAATTAATTTGAATCTTCAAATTGTGTGTATATTAATTTGAATCCTGGAATTGTGTAACTAATTTGAAACTTGAAATTGTGTATATTAATTTTAATTTGGAGATACAAACTTACTTTTAATCTTTGAATTGTGTAATTAATTTGAATCCTCGAATTGTGTAATTAATTTGAAACTTGGAATTGCAAATATCAATTTTAATTCTGAAATTGTGGATTTAATTTGAAACTTCGAATTAGGTCTATTAATTTTAATTTGGAAATTTGAACTTACATTTAATCTTGGAATTGTGTAATTAATTTGAATCAAAGAACTGTGGATATTATATTTGTGTAATATGAAATTAATTTGAAACTTGGAAGTGTGTAATTAATTTAAATCTTGGAATTGTGTAATTAATTTGAATCATAGAAATGAATAATTAATTTGAAACTTGCAATTGTGTATATTAATTTGAATCCAGGAATTGGATAATTAATTTGAAACTTGAAATTGTGTATATTAATTTTAATTTGGAAATGCGAACTTACTTTTAATCTTTGAATTGTGTAATTAATTTGAAACTTCGAATTTAGTATATTAGTTTTAATTTGGAAATCTGAACTTACTTTTAATCTTTAAATTGTGTAATTAATTTGAATCCTCAAATTCTGTAATTAATTTGAAACTTGGAATTGCAAATATCAATTTTAATTCTTGAATTGTTATTAATTTCAAACTTGTAATTGTGTATATTAATTTGAATCTTGGAAGTGTGTAATTAGTTTGAATCTTGGAATTGTTCATATTAATTTGAAACTTGGAATTAGGTATATTAACTTTATTTCTGGAACTGTGTAATTAATTTGAATCTACGAATGTAGTATATTAATTTTAAATCTTGGAATTGTGTAATTAATTTAAATCCTGGAATTGTGTAACTGATTTAAAACTTGAAATTGTGTATACTAATTTTAATTTGGAAATGCAAACTTACTTATAATTTTTGGATTTTATAATTAACTTGAATCTGGGAATTGTGTATAATAATTAGAATTTTGGAAATTGGAAAGTAATTTGATCTTAGACCTTGGTGTTTAATTTCAATTTTGGAAGTGTGTAATTAATTTGAATCTTGGAATTATGTAATTAATTTGAATTTTGGAATTATGTAATTAATTTGAATTATGGAAGTGAATAATTAATTTGAAACTTGGAATTGTGTATATTAATTTTAAACTTTGAAATGCGAACATTCTTTTAATCTTTGAATTGTGTAATTAATTTGAATCCTGGAATTGTGTAATTAATTTGAATCCTGGAATTGTGTAATTAATTTGAAACTTGGAGTTGCATATATCAATTTTAATTCTGGAATTGTGTAATTAATTTGAAAACTTCGAATTTAGTGTATTAATTTTAATTTGGAAATTTGAACTTACTTTTAATCTTGAAATTGCGCGTAATTAATTTGAATAAAGGATTTGTGGATATTGTTTGTGAAATTTAGAATTAATTTGAAACTTGGGAGCATGTAATTAATTTGAGTCTAGGAATTGGGTAAATAATTTGAAACTTGAAATTGTGTATATTAATTTGAATCTTGGAATTGTGTACATTAATTTGAATCCTGGAATTATAATTAAAATGTATTTATTAATTTGAATCTTTGAAGTGTGTAATTGATTTGAATCTTGAAATTGTGTGTATTAATTTGAATCTTGATAGTGTGTAAATAATTTAAATCTGCGAATTGTGTATATTAATTTGAATTTTGGAATTGTGTAATTAATTTGAAACTTGAAATTGTGTATATTAATTTTAATTTGGAAATTCGAACTTACTTTTAATCTTTGTATTGTATAATTAATTTGAATCCTGGAATTGTAATTAACTTGAAACTTGAAATTGTGTATATTAATTCGAATCTTGGAAGTGTGTAATTAGTTTGAATCTTGGAATTGTGCATATTAATTTGAAACATGGAATTGGGTATATTAATTTTATTCCTGGAATTGTGTAATTAATTTGAAACTTCGAATGTAGTATATTAATTTTAAATCTTGGAATTTTGCAATTAATTTAAATCCTGGAAATGTGTAACTAATTTAAAACTTGAAATTGTGTATATTAATTTTAATTTGGAAATGCAAACTTACTTTTAATTTTTGGATTTTATAATTAACTTGAATCTTGGGATTTTGAATAATAATTAGAATTTTGGAAATTGGCAAGTAATTTGATCTTAGAACTTGGTATTTAATTTCAATCTTGGAATGTGTAATTACTTTTATTCTTATAATTATGTATATGCATTTTAATTTTGGAAATGTGTAATTAATTGGAATCCGTGAATTGTGTATATTACTTTAAATCTTTCAATTAGTCAATTAATTAATCTCATACCGTAATTGCAAATTGTTACTAAGTTTAAAACACCTCGACAGCTTTTAGCAACTTTTAATTGTCCTCTTCGACACTTTCGATAATAGTTTAGGAAAAGGAAGATAAAATAAACAAGGAAGCAAGAATGGGAATAAGGAACTGGAAAAAGAAATTGGAAGAAGTAATTGGAAAGAGGAACTGTAAAAAGGAACTGGAGAAAGGAGTTGGAAGAAGGAATTGGAAGTAGGAATTTGAATAAGGAATTGAAAGAAGGATTTGGAAAAAGGAATTTTAAGAAGGAATTTTATGAAGGAATTTTATGAAGGAATTTTATGAAGGAATTTTATGAAGGAATTTTATGAAAGAACTTTAAGAAAGAATTTTAAGAAGCAATTTTAAGAAGCAATATGAAGAAGAACTTGGATGGAAAATTGTAAGAAAGAATTATAAACAGTGAAGAAAAGAGATAATAAAGAAATTGATATTAGAATAGAATTATAAGCAAAAAATGTGAGTAATGAAAGAATGCAGAGTTTTGAGGTTGGTGTTTATTGGCTTATATAATGTTGAGGGCATTATCCAGTTCAGGTTCACGGCTCTCTGTAAGTTTCACTAACGGAATTCAGTCAGTTTGACTCACTCTTATTGAGGAGGCAAGGACCTTTCACTTGTTCCCAAGTTCCTCGACGAAAACCAGTCTGACCCAGAGGATTATAATAAAATGGCAATTTGCTCTCTCTTCCTACAGGTTGAGCATCATCCTGCATCCGCCATATTTTTAGCATGCTTAAACACTTTGCATGCAGTGTTTCGGTCAACGGACTGAGAAAGCACCATGCTCGAAAAGAGATGTCGAGCTTCGTTCCGGCAATTCAATTCTTCCGGTTCTCGTCACTTTTCTAACCACTCGCACCTTCAGGTGTAAAAATGCAAGTTTTCAAAGGCAAAAGAAAGAGCAGCAAGCATGCCTTCAACGCTAATCATTTCACTGGCACAAGGGAGAGTCTATTTGCCACGCATCAAAAAACGCGCAAAGTACAAGGCTACTAAACTTGCAGCGATTCCTTTATTTTTAGACAATTTCCAGCTGGAATCATCTTTTAGATCGTAAGGATAAGATGCATTCATTTCCTTGGGATATAGTTATTTTTTTCCCTTGATGGTCTTTTAATTCCATTTCTCGCAAAATGTATTAATTTCCTTTCTGAGAATGTATTAATTCAGGTTTAATACAAGAGAATGTTTTAATACAAGAGAATGTTTTAATACAAGAGAATGTTTTAATACAAGAGAATGTTTTAATACAAGAGAATATTTCAATTCTAGAGAATTCTTTAATACATTCCCTTCTGGTAGCAGTTGCTAATTAATTTGTTTACAAAAATCACTTACGGACGAAAATCTGTATAACAAAAGTTACATAGGTACCTATAACATAAGTTACATAGGTACCTATAATAAAAATTACATAGATACCTATAATAAAAGTTACATAGATACCTATAAAAACAGTTACTTAGATACCTATAACACAAGGTATAGTATTCTATTTGGAAAATTTTTAGCACTGCAACCTCTTCCAGGAAAAAGTGAATCCTTGGAGCGACAGTAGCTTCTCAGGAAATGCTAATGCTTGTCAAAGAGATGCGAGGAGATAATCACAACAGCAGGTATTCATTACCATCACGACTGCAGGTTTCGATCAGATCGAATTAACGTAATCTCAACAATAGCAACCTTGTTAAGGTGCTCTCTGTCTCGTTACGAAACTTCTAAGTTCAAGCCTCTTGTAACCCTAATTATCTTCTTGTTTGGCGAATCTCCAAGAAACGTTTGTCTTGTTCTCGCATTAAAGTCTAATACACCACACAAATTAAGCAACCACTCAACCCAGATTGAGTTCAACTGCATTTTCAAAAACGGTTTTCCCGTTCCTTTTTGAACGATGAACAAGGAAAGAAAGTGAATATAAAGAACACTTTTTCCATCCCATTTTTAATTCAACAATAATTCCAATTGTGGAACTGGGATTCATACTTTTTAGCTAAAAAGTACGATTCATACTTTTTAGCTAAAAAGTATCACACAATTGAAATGTTAATCACAAATTCCACAATTGGAATGTTATCTCATACCCTTGGTGCCCGACTTGCAATTTGGTCGAGACGGTTTGCGAAAATGTCTGGAAAAGACTGCATTTTTTTATGGCGCATAAATTTTGGATTCCAGTGGAAAGTACGTCAGGATAGGTTTGGCGCCAAGAAGACCCATGTTCGACAGAGTGTGACGGAAATATGCGAGACACATTGCGCTCGCCAACAGTGCGTCTAATCCGATCGACGACTCCGGGCACAAACGCGGTATGTGCTGCACGCGTGTGTTCCAAGTTCATGGTTGCGCAGGATCGGATCGATCTTCCCAATCCCGCATCCAGCCAACTTCCTTCTTAAATTCATGGCTCCCATCCAGCGTCTTCCCAAGCATCCTATTCCCCATTCTCGCTCGAATTCTACACCACTTTCTTACCAATTTAACATCGCGATAAAACCCAGCAAAATTGGAAACAGGACATTTCATCTCCGGATTGGGTTCTTAATTTCTTACTGAGTGTCTCTAGACTCGCATAACTTTTCGGGACCTAGGAGCGAGAATTTTGGGTCCTGAAGAGTACACCTATCTTGAGTATATCTTATACCTTATCGTTACAAGATATACCTTATCGTATATCTTGAGTAAAATATTAAAAGATTACTCAAGAGTACTGAAGAGATACTCTTCAGGACCCAAAATTCTCGCTTTTTTAGGATGCGCTGAATTAGCTTAATGGCCCTTCTCGGGTGTTGAAAAGTTGCCTCGAAGTGGGTCCTGATGAAGGATAGTTTTCAGATGGATTCTTTTCACAGAAAAGATTGATTCAGAAAAGTGAATCAAAACGCAACTGCCTCGTGGTCAGCTGGATTTTAATCTGAGGAAGCAATTTGAAGATTCTGTGCAGAAAATTGCAGAGTTAAGCATATGCATTGTGAGTAATAGATTGTCAAGAGGAGACTTAACAAAAGAAATACACATCTTTATGTTACAAAGTGCTAACCTTGAAGGTTTGCACGCTACTGTATCACGCCATCCATATATTAACATTCATTTCCATTCATTGCAGGTAATAGGTGGCTAAACAACTACCGGATTGAGAGTCGAGTGTACTAATTTGAGCAGATGAATCAAGGGCATTGACCAAGAATTTGCCAAGTGCGGATCCACATTACATTGACATTTTGTTACATTGAGATTTCGTTACATTAACATTTCATTTACTACCTTGACATTTCATCAAACGGAAAAGAAAAGAAAAGAAAAAAAAAAAAATGGAAAAAGGCTTTTGATTTGAAAATCAGGTTTGAATGACACTGGAAAATACGAGTCCGTTCCTGATACAGCGATCGCATTGCTGGTTGCCGCATCGCTGCCTCGCCGATTACATTGCTGAGTAGCAAATGCAATGCGGCTACCGAGGAGCGCATCTGTCGAGAGTTATTCGCCAAAGGAGGCAAACGGCTTGCCAAGCGCTTCGTCATCGTCCAACGCTTACATCGACGACATAAATTACAAACATTGTCGCCAATCTGACTAGATATAAATGTACATTACTCCTAACCGGTACTTTAAAATACAATTTCGTACTCTTCTTAGCATGAATTCCTTGATTGTATGCTCCACCAGAACAAGTTCAAATTACACTTCAAGGTTGTACGTTAACAACACTTCTCAACCCAATTCGTTCCTCACATCAAATCTTCGAGTCCTGGGAGATGGACCTGGACCCTGAATTACAATCAAAGCGTCCATACATTTACATTACATTGAAGGTACATTTTGTGAATTATGCACACACTATCGAAACACAAAAAGAAAGAATTTGACGAACGGTTCCCGTTGTCCTTGAAATCGTGTTACGATCTAGTTACATATTTTAATTCTCGAGGACCTTACGGTGCTAGAAACGGAAATCCCCATTGCGGTTAATAAAAAATTTCCATGTTTTTTCCAAAAAACACCCGAACAAGATTTTTCGTATCGAAATTCGTAAATTGTTCCTGAATGGACCCTCTTGGCTCTCAGGGATTCGCGGCCGAAAGGATGACAGGGAAATAATTGTGCCTCTTAGTGCAAGCTTTTTTATACGAGACTTTTACTAGTCGCGGTGCAAGACGATGGAAAAATTCGCCTCGACTCTAGGAGTGCTGGAACGGAACGAAGGACGTGGTCGCCAAGCCGTGAAAATATGGACAGCAAAGTGCTTTATTCCTGGACGGATGCTGAAGGAAGCGTAATTAAACTCACTCGAGCTGAATAGCTGATTTCTTCGTGTCGTCGACTCCATCGGAGAGAGCAAAAGGAACTTTTGTTGTCGGTCATTCGCATTCCTTTTTCGTCCTGGCCACTGACCACGAAGATCGTTCCAAAGAAAAAAAAATCACAAATTCACTCTTGCAATTTAGTATGAGCGATTTTTTTCTCCGTATCCTAATTAATGTGAATTACACAGCCGACAATTGAGTCGCTTACCAAAATCGCGAGCCGAGTACAACCGAGAAATTTATATGCGACTGTGTATTTGTCGCTACGTGGACACTACAATTCAAGAGCAGAAGAGGGAACTTAAGGTACTAGTACACTTTATAATTTTCAAAAAATTAATTTTTTTTTTTTAGATTTTCCGACACCTTAGACCCTTAAATATGTTTTTGTAAAGTAT
>WNHD01002804.1:0-15088 GCA_011057455.1 Ganaspis sp. Gsp50 | reverse complement strand
TTTTTCAACAATAATCGTAATTTTCTCTTAGTCGAATATCCAATGAAGAAATATTAGGGTTCATGACATTTTTTTGTAAGGTAGATTTTTTGTAAACAAGCAATTTCGACAAAATACCCGGTTTTGCCCCACCTTCCCCTACTTATATTACCTTGAAATTTGTTATTTATCATAAGGAGTGTTTTCAACATTGTGATGCAACATTAAGGCAATTTTGCTGCAACATTACAATGTCCGCAATCCGCGATGAAGTAACATTGCAGAATAATATTGCGGTAATATTGCAATAAAATATTTTAACATTATTGCATTCTATTGCTGCAATATTGCAGTGCCTCATTGTGTTAATATTGCAACACTGCAACATTGCAGCAACATTACAAGCAATGTTATCGTAATATTAGACTGCGGATTTACTGCAATATTATTTTGCAATATTACTTTATGGCGGATATTTTAACGCTGTTGTAAATTTCCTTAATGTTTCATCGCAATATTTTAAGTATTTATGGCAATATTGAGTCAATATTTAGACAATATACTGTACTATATGGCTATGCTTTATATTTAGAATTCCCCTATCTATATGAGTTTAGAACCCTTCTTGCCCATTCGGGTACTCACAGTAAACATTATTTATAACATTTTGAAGCAAATATTCTTTTTCAAAATGTCAAAATTTTTAGAAAATTAAAAAAAATGTTTTTTTTTATAATACTGTGTGTAAAAAACTTACTTTTACGCACTAGAGAGCTTAAGAGGTTCAGTTTTTTCCACATAGCATTACAAAAAATTGTGTATGTAACGAGGACGCATCTAGGGACATCTCGAAATGTGTGATTGTTGTATAAATAACTAAACTTAAATTCTTATTTTTTTGCGTACGGTTTACACAAAATGTACCAAAAGAAGAATTGAAGCTTTTAAAAATACGAGTAAAATCAATTTTGTTCTTTTAATTCAGTCAAGAATTGGGAAAGGTAGAGCACTTTTATGAAACATATGTACAAATTTTTATTTTTTGATTGTAGTATTAAATGAATTTTACGAAATAACATTGCATAATATTTGTTCAAACATTGTGTCCGGCAATCGAAGCCTTTCACGCAAAAAAGATTTTATTCGGAATAGCGAAAAGTTTCGCTAAAATAGCTAACGTTTTACTCATAATTATAAAATACATACTCACATATAGTTATTTTAATAAAACATTTCGTTGTTCCGAAAAAAGCTCTACTACATGTGGTAATAATTTCATCAAAAGTATAGTTTTTATATGGTTTGGTCGTATGCAAACTCTTAAACGTCAAAATTATGCAAGGTTGTCAAATAAAAGTGATAATTCGACGCTTCTGAACTATGCACCCGTCAAAGAACACGTTTCTGAAAATTTTCACTACTCTCATCTGTGAATTAATATACAGTAAACCTGTTTCTCGATCAGAATATATAAAAGATATTACTTATGCAAGTTGCTGTCAGCCCTTTGACTCTTGGACGTTACTGCCATGTTTCTGCAGTGCGACTGCCTTCAGAAATTGCATACCTACACTCACTTTTCAGCTCCGGAGGCTCAGGATCACGCTATTGTTAGCCGTGACTTATTGAGAGTAAAATTATTGATTTTTTTCTACATTGTCGCACGTACATCTTGTAGAAACGTCAGACGTGGGTATTGCAATTGGTTCCATCTTATTCCAAGAATTTTATAGGTGTGTAATTCCCAACTCATGCAGAGGCGTGACGAAAGGAGACATAAACCTGCCGCAGCTCTCTGCTAAAGATGACGACTAGCGAGCCTTAGTCTTAGTCGTCACATGATACTAGACATCCTGTCTGATGATTACTGGCTATTTACGATCTCATTACCACTTGAGTTGGTCGCAGAAACATATTTCCTGAAACAGAGAGCATCAAGAACAAAGGCAACTAGCATCCCGGTAAGAAAGACAGAATTTTAGAACAGTCATGATAAACTCTAGAAATTGTTACAGCGAGATTTGCTTAATTTTTTTAGTTCTATTTCTTGTCTATTCCAGTCGATTTTTGAATCCTGTTAAAAATCCCTTTGCAGAGACAATAGATGTGTACAGTCACTAGACATTCAATTCTTCAAATAAAAAGAACCCAGAAGGTAACAATTCTGCTAACAATGTGCCTCTAATGGTAAATAAAAGCTTCCAAAATTTGTTTCGATGACCATGTTTCATCCAGTAAAGTGTAATGTTAGCTTTGAAATTGCTTCTATAAGTTTAGCTGCTAAAAGATAAACATCTGGGGGTGTTAGTGTGTTCTGATAGCCTCCTTACTAGGCACGTAAAAATAACGATCTAAATTGAAGTGAATCATTTGTGTATCTTTATCTAAAATGGACAATAAAACTATAATTGTTCTGAAACTAAAGACTAAACTCTAGATAAAGGAACTTATTATTTGCTACCTAATAATATTTTAAGTTTTGTAACTCTATTTAAGATTTAAGTCAAAAAGTTTAAGAAGCAAATGAGACACTTGAAAAGAGTTGCAAAAATTAAAATGTTAGGTGCTATAGGTAACTGAGGTGATTTGTACTGTATAATGGAAGTGAGAGTATTATACATTTTTCAAAAATTATAAGATAAAAGTCATTTTCATTTAAAATGTCATTCATGAAGAATCTCAGTGTGACACTTTTTGCCTGGTTTGTTATGAATATTGCCCTTTTGGATTAAGCCGCTCATTAATAACTAGTCTACGCCTATCATTTATACATCTCCAAAAATTCGTTGACTTGATTTGAAAAAGTGAGGGACGAATCCGTAAAACATGACCAGGGAAAACGAATCACAGCATCATCCTCTCGACAGGAAAGTGTTTGAGAAACTCAATATTATGTGGTATGCTGTGTAACTTTCTTTAATTTATAACAATTGGTATTACATTTATGTAAATATTAGAAACAGGCTTACATTACACAAAACTAAAGCCTTACAACAAATTCATAACGTGACTTCAGATTAATAAAAGTTAATTGCGAAACGCATATTACACCTTTCTAAGTCATTATTTTAACTTAGAATTTGAATTTTTAGAACCATTACATAACAAGTAATAAGTTCCTTTACTGGAACTTTTGAAGATCGTATAATGAACATCTATGGCATTTCGAAGGTTCCTTTAATTAAAGGAAAATTCATAGAGAGATCCTTAATCATGCTTAACGATCCCCTAAGGATCCATAACGATTCCCTAAGGATCCTCAACGATCAGGTTCGTTAAGGAACCTGTACAAATTTATTAGAGGATGTTTAAAGTAAATGACACAATTCGCAACAACAATCCTTTACAGACTCCTTCACAGGAACATGAAATGTAAACGTTCTTACGCAATATTCTTAACTAGAAAATTTCAGGAGAAAAGTTTCTGTAGATGAATCTATACATAATGAACTTTAAAAAAATGTAGTCATCAATTTCGATTTTTTTAAAAATGAAAATCATGTTTCATATTTTTGCTAATTTGACTGTGTTCCTGAAAATTTTTTTAGATTTTCTTTTTTTTATTCGATTCAGTATAACAAAAGCTGAAATTTAGTGTATGCTAGAAATACTACACTTTTCTGGATCAATATGAATTTTAGCAAAATGTGTTCATTAATATTCACTTTCACGATTTAAAAATCATGTTTCACGTTTTTGCAAATTTGACATTGCTCCGGAAACTTTTTTTGAATCTTTCTTTTTGCATTCGAATCCCCAGAAAAAAGCACCCCAATTTGAGTATTATAAGGTTTTTGACACTTGCCGGGATCAATTAGAACTTTAGAAAAATGTAGTCAACAGTTTCGATTTCTTTTAGAAAGAAAATCATGTTTCATCTTTTTGCAAATTTGACTGTGTTCCTGAAATTTTTTTTAGATTTTCTTTTTTTTATTCAATTCAGTATAACAAAAGCTAAAATTAAGTTATGCTAGAAACATTACACTTCTCTGGTTCAATATGAATTTAAGCAAAATGTATTCATCAATATTCATTTTTACTACTAAAAAATTATGTTTCTCGTTTTTGCAAATTTGACTGTGTTCCTGAAATTTAGTTTACATTTTCTTATTTTATTCGAATCAGTATAACAAAAGCTGAAATTTAGTGTTTGTTAGAAACACTACACTTCTTTGGTTCAATATGAATTTCGCAAAATGTGTACATCAATATTCATTTTTAATATTAAAAAACCATGTTTCACATTTTTGCAAATTTGCCATTGTTCCGGAAACTTCTTTTGAATTTTCTTTTTGCGTTAGATTCCTCAGAAAAAAGCACTCTAATTTGAGTATTATAACGTTTTTGACACTTGTAGGGATCAATTAGAACTTTAAAAATATGTAGTCAACAATTTAGATTTTTTTTAAAAAGAAAATCATGTTTCATGTTTTTGCAAATTTGACTGTGTTCCTGAAAATTTTTTTACATTTTCTTTTTTTTATTCGATTCAGTATAACAAAAGCTGAAATTTAGTATTTGTTAGAAACACTACACTTCTCTGGTTCAATATGAATTTTAGCAAAACGTGTACATCAATATTAATTTTTACTATTAAAAAATCATGTTTCACATTTTTGCAAATTTGCCATTGTTCCGGAAACTTTTTTTGAATTTTTCTTTTTGCATTCGTATCCCCAGAGAAAAGCACCCCAATTTAAGTATTATAAGGTTTTTGACACTTGCTGGGATCAATTAGAACTTTAGAAAAATGTAGTCATCAATTTAGTTTTTTTTTAAAAAGAAAATAATGTTTCATGTTTTTGCAAATCTAACCTTGTTCTTGAAATTTTTTTTATATTCTCTTTGTCTCATTCGATTCAGTATAAGAAAAGCTAAAATTTAATGCTTATTAGAAACACTACGCTTTTCTGTTTTAAGATAAATTTTAGCAAAATATGTTTATCAATATTCATTTTTACTATTAAAAAATTATGTTTCACGTTTTAGCAAATTTGATATTGTTTTGGAAACTATTTTTGAATTTTTCTTTTTGCATTCGATTCCCTAGAAAAAAGCACCCTACTTTGAGTATTATAGCGTTTTTGACACTCGCCGGGATCAATTGGAAGTTTAAAAAAATACAGACATCAATTTGGATTTTTTTTTAAAAGATAATAATATTTCATGTTTTTGCAAATTTGACTGTGTTCCTGAAATTTTTTTAGGATTTTCTTTTTTTAACTCGATTTAGTATAACAAAAGCTAACATCTAATGATTCTTAGAAACACTACACTTCTTTGATTCAATATTAATTTTATGAAAATTTGTCCATCAATATGGATAGGGTAAATGACAATTGTTTCAAATTTTTTACATAAGAAGCTGAATTTTTTTTATTTAATTGTGATAATTGTTTTTCTTTAAGAGACAGTTCTTTTGGAAAAAATGTTCTACATTACACATTGCAATTCTACTTAACTATACAAAGTATGCAGGATAATAAAAAATAGATAATTAACTCTATGAGAAAGCAAAATGTTCGTAAATGAACATAATTTCTCGCTTGTTATAAAAAGTAATTGAGTTTTATTTTAGATTATCAGTTATTATATTCTTAAGTTATAAAATATCTTTGTTTTTAACTTTAACCTTTTCTTTACTTTTATTAAGATAATTATTAAAACTTTTGATTGTTTGTATTGAAAATAATAATAATTATTATTTTGAAGTAATTGAATAACCTTATGTTTAATAAAATAGTATTTTTGCTTGAAATTAAACATTAAATATAACCTTTTTTAATTTTTACTTTAATCATGTGTTTTAAACAATTATTTTTTTTCTTAATTTATTTTTAAAATGAAATTACGTATTATGAATTAAATTTGACCTAATTTGTATACTTTTAGTAAATAAATGCTGCTTTATATAAAAAAGTAAAAAATTTAAACTTTTTTTTGTGTTATAATTGATTGTTTTTTATTTCATGAAAATTGTCCTATTTGTAAATTCATTAAAATTTTCTAATTTTAAAACTATAATTGTATAATTCTAAGCTCATTGTGTTTCATTTGTAAAGCTTTTTTATACATTTTTAAAATAATTAGATTTTATGAAAATACAATAATATTTTTCGAAAAAATGGCACCTGTCTCTTTCTCCAAATCTTTAGGTACTTATATCTACAAACATTGTTTCTTGAAAGAAAAAATATCATTTTTAATGTTTTCTTTGAAGCTCTATAAATTTCGCTATTTTGAAGATTTGTGTTTATTTTTGGTTACTTTAATTTGTAAGTTTACAAATTGTTTAATATTCTTTATCAAGAGAAACTAAAAATAAAGAATCACGATGAAAAACAAGATTGTCTAACTTTTTTTAATAGATAATTAAAATGCTCTTCTGAAAACATATCTATGAGTCTCCCTTTATTTTTCTTTTTTTAAAAGTAACCCAGCGCACAACCGGATATTTTTAAACTTTTTTTTTTCTTCGAGGTTTGGGAAAATGCGTTAGGCACCATAGGGGGTCCGCGACAAGCGCGTATACACCCCCCGTGTGTGGGACTCCATGGAGACTACCCACTAAACCCGTCTCCTCCATCCCGGGTATTTGCCTTCCTACGGAACTGCCTGCATGGCTCTAGACTTCACAGAAAGACAATCCGCTTGAATTTTGGGATCCCTCGACCGAGCGCAGACCTGCCCGTCAAGTCGCAGATCCGCCGAGTACCCAAGTCCCCGGCGGATCAACGACACGCCAGACTAAAGTCTGCGTCCAACCGAGGAACCCCAAGGCGTTCTTCCATTTCCTGATCTTTCTTACCTGCGCCGAAGCGTCTCTTCGTGTTTTGCAGCTTCCAGAAACTTCCGGAAGACTGCGCACTTGCCCGAGCCCGAAACGTGGTCACAGGCCGCTCCCTCCTTTTCGCTGCACAAGAAGCAGCGAGCTTGATTTTTACAACTGGCAACGGTGTGGCCAGTTTCACCACATTTGAAGTACGCGGTGGATCTGTCCACACCGCTGCCTTGTACTGCCTTGTGCCCGAAACACAGGCACCGGTGACATCTGATCACCGCAACTCGTTTCCTTACGCAGCAACTAAGGAAGCCGACCTTGACATGACCAAGGCGCTCCAAAATTGCTGCTTCTCGGCGATTTACGGTGACCACCGCCAACTTCTGATCACGTTTGTTGGCTTTTAGCAGCCACACTGTTCTGTTTGCCCTTGGGATTAGAAGAACCTGCTCCAGAGCAACTACAATCTCTTCCTTTTCGGTGAGACTGTCCAAGTCCCGAATTTTCAGAGTAACTCTCTGGTCGTCTCGGGACTGGACAGTCGCCATCTCGCCTTTTTGCGTGGGTCTTACACCCACCACCTCTGACTCGCACTGCTCAGGCTTTACTTCTTTTCTAAGTTTGCCGAGGACAGACGCATACGTCTGACCCTCAGCAACCTTGATCAGCATTGTCTACGTCTTCTGCCTGGGCCTCTCCACCAAAGCTCTTTTACCCTTCGTGGGATCCGGTGCTTCAGGCTCAGCTGCCGGCGTCTTTTTCTTTTTTGCAACTTTTGCCTTATCCGCAAAATTTGCCTCCATTCTCACCTTCTTAGCCTGCTGCTTTGCTGGCGGGCTCTCCCTCTTACGCTTGTTGCCTTCATGCACGACCTTCCTGATCTGCCGTGCCTGAATTCCATCTCTCCATTTTTGACGCGTTTGGCGAGCTTCTTCTCTGTAGACGAGACCTCTGTCCAAACCTTGGTCTGCCAAATCCGCCTCCTTATGCTTGCTACAAGCTTCCGTCCTTAGAGCTTTACTACGCTCCCTGTCTTCATTGCAACTAACAGAAAGGAAAAACGTGCTCGTTCGTAAAAATATAAAGATATGTCTCTTGACCCGAACAAGCACGCAGCCTCCCTTGCGGCCGCTCACGCGAAAATTGATAAGTTAAAGGCAAAATTGTTAAATTTGCAACAAACGCACAAGTTGCAACTTGAATAATTTAATGTTTGAATCAGTTTCTTTAAAAATGTGGGGGATAAGTGGAGTGCTGTACCAGTGTGACACGTCGGAATCCGGAAGGCAAATTTGAGTGTGCTTGTTTTAATCCTCTGCCTATTGACGTGATCTTTCCTGATATTACGGATAATATCGATTGTAATTATTGCGGGATCACCTATACCGAAGAGTTAAATCAATCATTAAAAAATTTGGAAAAATTGAAAAAGGGGATCTAATAGTGAATTCTTTAAGAGAACAATTAGAAAATAAGGAATTGATCCAAAAGTTTGTTTTTAAGGAGGGAGTATTGTTTCGATTTAAAGAGCCTTGTGGAAGTTGGCAGATCGTGATTCCAGATGTTTTAGCTCAGGGATTGAACGATTGTGTCCATACAAAATTAGGACATCCGGGAGTCTATAAGACCATTGCTTATATTGGACAATATTATTATTGGAAATGTATGAATCTCGAAATAAAAAATATGGGTTGGCATTTGATCTGTATCAACGTGTCAAGATACAGAACCGAAACAAGGAGGAGGTATATCACATGGTTCAAGCATCGGAAGCAGGGGACCTAATTAGCGTGGTTTTTTTGGCCCGTTATCAAGATCGGTGGGTGGACTTCAATACATTTCCGTGGTCCTAGATGTCTTTTCGAAGTATGTACGATTATTTCCAATAAAAAAAGAAACGACAGCTACGGTTTTAAAACTGTTAATAGATGCGTACTTTCCGGAAATGGGTATTCCTAAACGGATATTATCGGATAATGGCACCCAATTTTCGTCGCCAAAATGGAGCAACAAATTGCGAGAATTGTGAATCAACGTACTTTTCTCGTCGGTTTGATATCCACAGGGAAATCCGGTAGAATGTGTAATGAGAGAGCTTGGTCGTTTGTTAAATAAATAATATAAATAAATAAATAATGGAGGTGCTATAAGAATGGTTGTTATATTAACAATTGTTAAGGGAATGGTCACCATGGCAACGGCTGTTGTAGAAATTGTTATCATAGCAACGGTTGCTAAGGGAAATATTACCATGGCAACGTTTGTTAAGGAAATTGTTACCATAGCAACGATTGCTAAAGGAAATATTACCACAGGAACGGTTGCTAAGGGGAATTTTTACCATAGCAACGATTGCTAAGGGAAATTTTACCATAGCAACGATTGTTAAGGGGAATATTACCATAGCAACGGTTGCTAAGAGAAATATTATCATAGCAACGGTTGTTAAGGGAATTTATACCATAGCAATGGTTGCTAAAGGAAATATTACCATAGCAACTGTTGTTAAGATAATTGTTGCCATAGCAAAGGTTGTTAATGTAAATATTACCATAGCAACGATTAATAAGGAAATTGTTACCACAGTAACGGTAGCTAAGGTAATAGTTAACATAGTAACGGTTGTTAAGGAAATTAATATAACAGGACCGGTTGCTCAGAGAATAGTTAACATAGCTACTGTTATTATAGCAAAGGATGATAAGGGAATTGGTAGCATAGAAACGGTTGCTAAGGAGGATTTTTACCATAGCAACGATTGGTAAGGGTAATTTTTACTATAGAAACGTTTGCTAATTTTACATGTAGAAACAATGTAGAAAGTTTTGGTTTGCCACAAACATTGTGGATGGTGCGACGCTAGCTGAAATGTCCGCCGGAGTCGGACTCGACAGCTAGTAATAAATAATAAATAAAAGTGAAAAATAATTTTCTACAATAAAAACTCTTTATTTTAGTTTCATAAGATTTGTGTTGGAATACGGCTCTATAATTTGTGAAACATCTTTCACTTTCAATATCATAAATATTGAACGCGTTCAAAACAGATTTCTGCGTTTAGCTGCGCGTCAACTAAATATTTCATTTGACAGATGTCCCCATGATTATATAGTAATTTCCGTGCGAATTTAAATGTTCCAATAATGGCATCTAGGTTTATGTACTCCGATATTTTTCTTCTCTATAAACTACTTAATGGATTTATAGAATGTCCTACTTTGCTATCGCTACTGCATTTATATGCTCCTCCCAGACTAACTAGATACCATTCTACATTTTCTATATCACCGAACCAATTAAGGAAATAATTCTATAATTAATAGGCTATACAAAAAAAAACTAATAATCTAACTGATGATGTTGATTTTTTTGATGTCGATTTAATGAGACTCACCTCATCGTTGCGCCGTTTGTTATTGAGCTCATTCTAATTTAGCCATTCTTGTTTGTAACTTAATTTTCTTAGTATAAGATGCTATTTGTATCTCTTAGTTTTAAGTTTAAGGGGTTGTCCCGTTAATAAAATAAAATAAACAAAATAAATAAAATAATTTAATTTAATTTAATTTATTAAGTAAACGGGCTACAATATATTACCCTTTTTCCATAAATATTACAACAAAATATGCAGATCATAGAAAAAATATAATAATATAAAATATAATAGGTACGTATCAAATAATTTAGTCTATGATTAGCCAGCTAATACCTGATTCTAAAAATTCTATTACTTTTTTAAAAATTAGTTTTTAATTTTGTAAATCCATCTTTCAGTTATTGTGAGTGAGGTTTAATATTTAATTTTGAGATTTTTAAGTTACTTTATAGGGTTCTGCAAACTCAAAGACTTTAAGATACATTTTGTAACAACTACCTTCTTTGTAATGTAATAAAATTACTTAACAGTCATGTAAATTGAAAAATAACATAAATAAATCAATTGTTAAACTAAAAAACTTTGTAAATGTATGAGAAGTTGTTTGTTGTTCATAAATAAATTAAGGGGTTTTCAGGCTTACCTCTAAATGCTAAAACACCTTTATTGGTTTCACATATTACAAATACCAAAGTAATTATCATTATCCACAAATTCATTGTAAACATTGAAAGAAATCTCAATTGAAATTTAATCAGTTTGTTAAAAGAAAGTCTATCAAATAAATTTTACTGGTTCCTGTTTCTACTTTGGGCATTGGCAGTAATGAATTATTGCAATAAATAGATTTACTTGAAAATGAAGTAATTTCTAGTATATTCATAAGGCAACCTAATAAATCATATGCAGTCACGTAGAGATAAGAAACATAATAATTAACCTTATCATAACTATCATACGAATTAGAAAGGGATACATAAATAATTACTTTAAAGAAATGTATTTTCAAAAACAATTTTCATGACAAGAAATAAACATTATTTTTAATTGTTTTACTTTATCTTTTCGTTGCATTTGTTTAAATTATACAGTAAGAATTAAAGCAACGAACTCTTATACCCCGGCTAAAAAAACTTTTACGTATGTTCTTGTACAAGTTTTTGTGTAAAATCATGTACAAGACTATTTGCAATATCTTGAACATAATCATACGGACGACCATGGCGATGGTAAATGAATAGGCGTGCTTTTCAGTGGGATGCAATAATCATTACAGAAACTCATGGATTGGGGTAAGCAATCATTTAAGATCATCTCTATGACGGTAGGCTGCTCAAGCACCGATGAATAGTAATCAGTTTTACAAAGTAAAAAATTTGTTGATTTATCAGATTATTTCGTAAAATATTACAATTTCGAAAAATTGTATATGGAAGCTATAAAGAACATTTTGAAATTTCTAGTGAAGATAATTTAATTTTACATTAAAGATAAAAAGCAAACTACTAATTTGTAAAAAGAAGCTGGACATTTACAAGTAACGATCTTCCCAGTGGTAGGTCGAACTTTCTAAACGTGTTCATAAAACGTCTTTTATGTTCAAAAACGTTCTGAAACATTGTGCCTTGTTACTAGAATGTACTTTTCCCAAATTAAATCCTTATGTAATGATGTGAGTTCATACTCTTACCATTAACATAGTTTTACGTACTTGCTAGCAGCAAGTACGCTTAGATATCCCTTTTCTGTCGCACCCTATCCGTTCTAGTGGTGTTGAGTGATGGTGGCCATGAATATAATTTATGAGCACCACCATCATAAAAGGTCTTTCTTATTCTTAAATATGGTCTGCAACGTATTCACTTGTATACGAGTGTAGGGAAATGACGGAAAAATGAGTTTATCTCTCATCATTCTGGACAGCACCTGCAGATTTTTTCACTGTTCTTTGGTTTGGGATTGTATACAAACTCCGTTCACGAAATCCGAATCAAAACAACATTGGTGACACTTTTTTTTCTTTTCGTAGTTTTTATTCCACACTTATCTTACTTGATACTCTATTTTAATTAAAATGTTCCAGAAAACTAAGTTTTATGAGAAATTAGTCACTTCACTGGTTCTAATAATGTTTAAAATCCTCACTTGTTTATTTTAACTTTCCTAAATTATTTTTGTTCTTTTCAGTTGAATTTCACTTCACTAAAAATTGATGTCCAGATCTTCTTTTCCTCTTCTGTTCATGGCCACCAGGTCATCCTCGAGAGTAAATGGTACCTTCACAAACCTAAAGTTCACTTTTACAAGAAAACGTAGGATCAAACAATAAATTTATTACTATACTTAATCTGGAAAATGTGTTTCATTGTTAGAAGAAAATGTTTCCATGGTGTCGCTAAACAAACTACATCGGACCGATCTTTGTGGGGGAGAGGGAGAACGGAGTGACGTAAATATTTAACGATTTACTAAAAGTTTACTAATTTCTTGATATTCAATTGTACTGACCAAGAGCGGCCTAGCCTAACTAGGAAGACCAAGTGGGGAACTCGTGGTAGGAGTAGAGGGGCCCTTCTCTCTTTCCACAAGTACTGGACCAGGAAACATTTGGTGAAGGATTCCCTAGTCGCTCATCGAAATGGTGGTGGAGCACCATCCTATTTCGATGAGAGTTCTGGAGCTACGAGTGTATGTGGGCGAATCGCCCACGCTTCGATGTATAGCGGAATCCGCTATACATCGAAGCGTGTTCTGGCCTACGAAAACCCCACCTCCGCGCTGGAGATTTAAAGGGGGCACCTAATGAATCTCTACCTGGAGAAGTATCACAGTTCTTCCTTCAGAGAGGATTACTGCTTAGAGGGGTAGTGGAGTGACGTCGTCCCCTTAGGTTACAATCTAAGACATAAGCACAGTCAGTACAAAGGCCTCAGCCAACTTCACACCAAGGCATTCTTTCAACCTCGTAATTTCTCTTATTTTTTTAGAATATACTTTTATACTTATTATTAATTAATTCTTGAATTATCACTGACTTTACCTTTCCAGTAATTTTAAGTTAAAGATAGATAAAAATAAACCAGAATAAATGTCAGTTAGAAGACTTAAGATTTCTTTGGTTGAATTGATTACAAGATATTTTTGAGTCGAATTAAATGTCAGCCAGATGGCTAAGATCGTTACCGACTATCATTTCTGCAATTTAATTCATTCTTTTATTTACTTATTCTCTTTGCCCCAAATGTGTTTAATTATTATTTTTTCAATCTTAATAACAACTACTTTTGTCTCATAAGGAGAAGAAAAAAAAATAAAATAAAAAAACTTATCATCAGGCTTCGAACCTGGGTCCACCTGACATCAACCAAAGGCGCCTTATACCACTTGGCCACAAAACTCTTGTAGAAGAGTATTGAAATAGCCTTTATGAGAAAAGCGACCTACGCTTACCCTCGTTCAGCGTAAGTTTTCTTGTGAAATAGTTTCGAAACTATTAGAGCGCAAGGTTTAGAAGACTTCTAATCGAGGCAAAAGTAAGAAAGAACTGTTTTGGCTTCATTATAGACTTTAATGAACAGTTTTTCAACGATTATTGAACTTTTCTACAGGTTTCGTCAAATTTTTCTCGTATCCTCCGTTCTTGAATAAGTTCGGGAATACTTATTGAACTTCTTTTTTCCGTGTAGAATGTGTCTTGCTCTTCTGTTTCTGTTTCTGTTTCTTTTTTTGTAGAATTTTGTTTTATCTTGAGGTTCAGTCACATTTTTATTTTAAATAACTCTTTATTATCCTATCACAGGAAAGGATTGGCGCCCAACATTTTAATTCCGCGTAACTACACTCAGAAAAAGAAACATGACTGTATACTTTCTAGACAGGAATGGTTCCAGTCCAGACAGTACTGAATGCTGCCTTTTTGTCAATTTTTTTTAGACTGGAACCATTCCTGTCTAGAAAGTACACAGCCATGTTTCTTTTTCTGAGTGTAGGAGAGCAAGATAATGGTTCTGTTCGCCTCCTCCTTATCCTATTTGAATTGTTTTGGGCTGAAGACTTTGGCAAACAAGTTATTTGTAGATTGTTGATAAATCGACCTTTATTTACCTTGCTAATTAAAATTTTGTTTCCTTAAAATTTGGTCTCTGATTTGTTTATTTATTTCTCCGCCCGTATTTCAGTGGCCTATTATATATTGTAAATATATTATTAATTTTGTTTCTTTACGTTTATTTAACTTTATTAAAAATGCCCATTACAAATTTCAGATCAATTTATTTTGCCTTATCAGTACAAAAAATTACTTTAAATTCATTTTTGTTGACAAAACTTGAAAATATTTTGAATTTTATTTATTTGCGTAAGATATGAATGTATATATTGGCCGATTTTACAATCCGCGGGGGGGGGGGGCAAAAACATGGATTTTTTCAATATGATTAATTTTCAAAAATCTGTATTTTTTTGTTTTAGTGTTAGAGAAATGCTCTAGAGAAGAAAAATGTTTGTTTTTGATAGTAGTTGCAGAAAAAATTGGAAAGTAAAATTTCAACTTTTTAATTTCAGACTCTGAAAAAAATATATTTTTTTTAATTTTATAAGTTTTTGAATTTTTACATTTTTTTTTCATTTTTGACCAAAAAATAATAAAGTGAATTATAATTCGACTTTTTTCGGCTGTGCAACAAACTTAACATGTATTTTGAGTCATTCAAAAAAACATACCAAATTTGAAGTTGTTTGGGCAGATTTTACTAAAGATAGCATGCCACCATGCATTTGATATAAACAGAGAGCCACTTTTGTAAAACCCATTCTTTCGTTATCAGGAGGTCTCAAAATGTCGAGAAATGATGATGTTCAAAAAGAGGAAAGGCAGTTGAACGGCGATCACCCTTCGGATTTTATTATTCGCGATTGGGAATTTGTGCGGGCGTGGCACCGAACTTTGCAAC
>WNHD01002803.1:0-14076 GCA_011057455.1 Ganaspis sp. Gsp50 | reverse complement strand
TATCGTTTCTGATGAGGGCAGCTTAGCTGTTGAAACGTTATAATAAAATGACAATTTTTAATTGACTCGGAGTGATTGATATTTCCCTTATTGTTTGATTTTTCTATGTTCTTCTTCTTTTTCTTCTTGGTTCATTCGTTATCCGTTGGCGCTTGCTCTTAAGACTGGCGCGATGTCATGACCAGGTGATTGTGGTGGAATGATCAGAAAATGTGTGGGCAGAGTTAAGAACTCGGGCGCTAGCGCCCCCTTTCCCAGACCGCGGAAGTCCGAACGGGCTAAACACAATCCGAGTTCGGAAGCGGACGTCCTTGCAATGAAGTTGTAAACGCGGTCGGAGAAACCGCGAAAACATTTATGAATTTGAGTTTGCAAGGAAGTCAGATTTGGAGGTTTGCTTTTTTTAGGAAACAAAAAATATGAGATGTATTTTTAATGGTTGGATTGTGTATAAATTGAAAGCTAAAAAAGGGTGGATGGCATTTTAAGGATTTGGAAAGAGCTTTATTAAGATCATTCCTTAAAGTGTCGAACTTGGGGCAAGCCCAGAGAATATGGCCAAGTTCCTCTTCCACTCCGGGTGCACAAACACAGTCGCCAGAGGGAATATAATTTCCAAACTAGTGTCATTCGACATCCAAGGTTCTTGATTACATGGGGTCTGTTCCTGATAATAAAAATTAAGTATGATTTGATCGAATAAGGTGTTTTTGTGGTTTTGCTTTTCAAAACGCTTAGGGAGTCTGTAAAGAAAGTAGAATTCGTCGGTCGTATTTTAATTATATAGTCTAATGTAAGTAGGATAGCGATGGCTTCTATTGAGAAAAAAGCTAGGTGATTAATTTTGAAGGAATGGTCCAAATTGGATGATGGGCAAATGAAGGCCCCGCCTGCGTAAATGTTATCAAATTTGGATCCATCTGTGTAAAAATGTATTGAGTCCTGGAATTGAGTATTTAAAAATGAATTAAAGAGGGCCATATTGATCCGGAGAGAGGATGTTGTTATGTTCGACGTACCAAATTAATCTATTGTATATTAGTTTTTCCATTAACTTGAAAAGGCATGAAGCCAGTGAGATAGGTCGAAATTTGTTTGGAGCTGATTTTGGGATAAAAAAGATTAAGAAGTTATTCCAGGATTCTGGAAAACTACCGCTCGCATATATTCTGTTGTAGATTGTTACGAGGACATTGATAGCGGAATTTTGTAGGTGGTTAATTATACTAAAATCTATTTTGTCCAGCCCTGGAGATGACTTGGTTTTGCCAGTTTCAATAGCAATGTCGATTTCTTAAAAAGAGAATAGGGCTTCAAGAAACTCATTGAAATTGAAATTAGACGGGAAATTTTCCTGGAATACAGTTGGTGGGCACATCTCGTCGATCATGTCAAGAAGCTTCCCAATTACTTTTTTATCTGCCGAGCATGATGGTGTAGCTCGCATGGATAGCCGATTCTTAAAGTTATGAATCATTGCCCAGATTATGGGCATAGGAGTTTCTCTGTTTAATTTGTCGCAGAACCCACGCCAAGATGATCTTTTGGCAGTGTTTATTGCACGCTTCGCTTTTGCTTGTATTTGCTGAAAGCAAATGAAATTCGGGTAATCGGAGCATGCTTTGTAGGCTACTATGGCTGCTTTTCTTTCCTTGACTGCGGTATCACATGATTTATTTAGTTTTATAACAGTTCTATAAAATTGTTATGTGATGTAACAGGATCGATATCTAAGGAAGTGAGAGATTCTACATTTTGGTCAATTAAAATAGATGGATTACATCTGATTGGTATTCTTTAGGTTAAATTTGTGTGATGAGAATTCTGAAGTAGGGTCGATAGAGATATTGAGAGTTGATAAAACTGGAAGGTGATCACTTCCCATAGGATCGTCTCAAACTGCCCAACTAGAGGATGAGTATAAGTTGGGGGGAACGAAGGAAAGATCTAAAAAGGATCCTGGATTTCCGGGTCGGCCTATTTGCTTTTTTGCTGTCGCAAGGATTCGAACTTCTTTTTGGAATAAGTATTCAGGGCATTGTTTTGATGAGGCACTGTGTGAGCCTTTGCAGTTGACGCAAATCGGAGTATCCGATTTATTGGAGCAAGAATTTTGATCATCATGGGGAGTTTGTAAATTGCTACGCGTTCTGGCAAAACCGTGCCCTGAAACGTTAGCAAAATAGTAGTTGAAGGGGTGTACATAAACCTATTTTCCACATCGGTTGTTTTTCTGTCAAATCTTCTAGCCTCACTGACTTTCACGTCTCTAGTGTGGTGACCATGGATTTCTACATTTTCGAACACCTCCTTAATCGAGACGTCGACTGGAACACCTGTGATGACACCCTGACATGTCACAAAGCTGCTGGGGATAATTCCTATAAGATCCTTGGATTTTAAAATCGGATCAGACATAACCTGATTGGTAGTTCTGCCAGAGTTCATTGTCACTCTAACCTTACCACGGCCGCATGGACTGATATCTACTACTTTTCCGGGGTAAAGTTGGTTTAAAATTTTTCCGATTGAAATTTGATTTAGGGTTCTTTTTGCATCATTCGAGTTGGGGTCGTAGTGGATGAATGCAGGGCAGTTAGTTGTTCTTATTCGAGTTATCGTCTTTAACAGATTTTTTGGGTGTTGTTGCTTTCTAGAAAAAAGTGTTTTTTTCCATGTGGAATGCATGGGAAATTTCAATGCCCCGGCGTCACCATTAAATATTGTCAGATTGAAAAATAAAAAAAATATGGGTCTTCTTATTTTTAATTCTTTACAATTTTGAGGGGTAACAGGAACAAAATTTTAATAAAAAGTTTTTCCCATGTATTTTTGGACCACCCTATTATACATATTACTTGCGTCTGTATCTTAGATTATAATAAATTTTAACTTCCGGAGGGCGGTCAACGGAGAGGAAGAGGTAAAGGCGATCAACTTCGGGGTCAAAGGAAGGAGCATCTTCCCCACAACCGATGTCAATCAGTGGAATGAAATGAAAATCAAGCAACGCATCCTACGCAAGCTCTTGTGTGTGTTGGTCTAAAAAAAATGACTGAAGAGAAATTAAATGGTCACGTGCAAAATTGTAAACGAGTGAAGGAGAGTAAAATTAAACTGCGATACCTGTCAATAATCATATCGAATTTAAACATTTTAAGAATAAAGAAAAAGTGTTATTTGTAATCTGCGCTGATTATGAAAGTCTTCTTCTTCCTAAAGACCCCGACAACTTAAGCAAGACTGAGGTCCTTCAACGACATAGATTGTTAAGTTTAAAGTATTACTTGAAATGTAGCTGCGACAATTCTCTTTAGAAATATGTGGCATGCCGGAAAGATGAGAGCGACCCTGCGAAATGGTATGCTGAGGAGTTGGGTTGAAAAACGGCAATTGGGTGAAAAGTTTGAAAATGTACTTAAAAATCCAATCCCATTGACTGCTCCAAATCCTCAGGAAGTCTCGGATTTCAAACAAGCGACAATATGTCATATATGTAAACTTGTGCTTTCTCTGACCAGTAAAAGAGTGCGAGACAACTTTTCATCTGACCGGAAAATATCGAGGCGCTGCCCACGAGGGTTCCAAATTAAATTATCAAGAAAGTCAAATGTTACCTGTTGTTTTTCATAATCTAAGCGGCTATGACCCACATGTTATTATTCACGCGATCTCTACTCATTTCAAAGGTCAAGTTTCACTCCTCACCCTAAATAAAGAAAAACATATTTCCTTTACCATCCACATGCAGGACAGTGAAGTGCAGTTTCGATTTATCGATTCCTATTGATTCATGGCTTCCTCTCTAGTAAAGCTTGCGTCATACCTGCAGGACTATCCTATTGTTAATTCAATATTTGACAATATAGATTATGATAAAAATACTTTCTTAATTGGAAAAGGCTTTTTCCCTTATGAGAACTTCGTTAATAAATGTAAACTCGACGAATCCGAGCTTTCTGCGAAAGAGAAATTCTATAGTACTCTTTGTGACGCATGTATCTCTGATGACCAGTACGCTGATGCGCAAAATGTGTGGTCTGAATATGACTGTAAGTGTCTACATGATTATGTACAACTTTATATAAAAATTGATGTTCTTTACTTTCCAAAGCAATGACCCAAGCCTTGTCCGTGAATGGTTTCCGATGAGTGCCTAATGCTGATAACTTTAACCACGGTGTACCTGATGATTCACCAATTGGGTACACCCTAGAAGTGGACTTGGAGTACCTTGTAACCATTCTGAGTGTCATTAGGATTTACCTTTTTGTGCAGAGAATGCTAAACCTCGAAACTCCAACAAATAAAAAGAAAAACTGAAAACAAAAACTAAAAACTAAAAAACTATTAAATCAAAAAATTAGTACAAAAGTACTCAAAATCTAACAATACGACACCATCGTCGCCACAGTCGTTGTAACGTTTCGCCCTTGAAGGTGGTGAAGGTGGTGAGGCTGGTCATGTAACCCAAAAGTAGAGCGTCCTTGAGTCCGGAGTGATGGACCACCTATCCCGAGTTGGAGTTTGCGATAAAAACTGAAAAAATCGATTAATATACATATATGGGTCATTTAATTTAAATTGTCATATTCGTGTCCCTTGAGAAAAAACACCATTTTAATACATTATTCTAAAACTCGTGTTTTTATTTTGTAAAGTGCAATGTTTTTAATATTTTTGTTAACTTATAAGAAAAGAATAATGACGTATATAAAAGTGACAGACAAAAATGCAGGCAAAATGTCATGAGTTTCCCGTGACCCAGAAGTCTATTCTTAGTTCTCAATTGCACTTTATGTCTTAATTTTACTAAATTACAGGAGGAGAAATATTTTAATATAAACTGTAACTTTCATTCTTGAGGAAAATGATCTATTATGAAACTTATTAAATTATTTACACATTCTAAAAAAATGAAAATGACGTGTTCATCATTCTTGTTATATACCACTTTGCATATAAAATTTTCTATTTATGCGTGCTTTAAAATTTATTGTGATTATATATTTTTTATGATTACAAAAGCTGCTATTCCCTCAGATTTATAGCAGAAGGTAACAATGAATCGTTTGAAAAAAAAATTTTTTCTGGTTCTATAAGTTAAAATTTCATATCGTAGCAGAAAGGGAAAACTGTTCGATTATAAGTTGTTTGTCATGCGTTTTCCGGCTAGCAAATTGTAAATAAATGTTTTAAATTTACTGTTGGTACGTAATTAGAGAATACAAAGAATATATTTCTATATGCTAAGGAACGATCTGTTTATATTTTTGTTGTTTCTATGGGAATTATAATTTACAGATTTAAAGTATTATGGGTACCGATTAGGGTTCATAAAATACCAAACGATATTTAATTCCTCTGGACATATTCTTATCTTTATATTTTAGGATAATACACTGGCACATAATTTAAAGATAATCAATAATGCAAAAGAGCTCATCATTATTCTTACCATTATTCTTATGTGAAATATGAGGTATCATCTGTAATTTAAGCGTAGGAACTACTAAACATTTTTTAATTCTTCTGGACTTCAATTATTCGCTGTACTTTAAAGATAGAAATTGGTTTTACTTAGTTTCAACGGTTTTATACATTCTGCAACAAGTTAAACTTACAATTTTTAGTTTCTCAGGTTTTAATTGTAAAATCGGATTCTGATTCAGTATACCTATTTACTGTAACATGGTTTTGCTCTCTCTCTCTCTCACTCCAGTAACCATAGAAAGAGAGAGCATGTGTTACATTTAATTTTTACTGACAGGGAGCAACTGTTACCGTGTATTTGATCAAATCGGACGTCACACGTCACTTACCATTCAGGCTGGGAACTCGAAAGGGTATCTCGTGTCCGTACCCTTTAGCCGACCCGATGACGACCTGCAAGTCACACCTGACTGGTGTAACCACTGTTAGAAACTTATCATTTACTTCAATCAATTTTTGGTAAAATATATACTTTATATAGGTCATTCTATTCTTCTGGATGTAAGGAATGAAATTTTTTCATTAATTATTTCAATTTTAAAAAAGAAAAAAAATTTTATGCAAAAAACCGTATTTTTTGAAGCAAAAATGCTCTAAAAAAAATTTGAATGAGAATGTCTAAAAATCCTTAAATAGAAATCTTAATATTCATGCATATAAAAACTCCACAAAATTTCATTAAAATCGGTTAAAATATTCTCGAGATATTCTTGTGACAAAAATATCACAGAATGGGATTTTAAATGTCAAAAATGTTAGAACACACATACATTCAGACATTCCAAAAAGGAAAAAATATCAAATTTGATTATTTCTTATGAAAAAATTCCGTCCTGCAAAATACAGAACCTCAATTTTGTGACCACAATGAATTTAAGTTATTTAACATATTAAGCTATATGAAAAAAAAAATTTTAATACAAGAATCAAAACTTGCCATCTGAACTTTTGTGGGGTCAGAATAAGCCAATTTAAATGAAATGAACCATCTATACATATAACTGGAGGCGAGTCCGGCCGCACGAGGACACCTAACTGCTGGAGGTCCACGTAAATGTCCAGGATTGGAGATTATAGCGGCGACGGTGGGAGTCTTCTAGTTCATATATTTATTTAAATTGTGTATAAAACGAATAAATGCATTAAGTGATCTTTCAAGCTTATAGTTTAATACATCTGGAATATCATCATAAACAATACAACAGTAATCGAAATGTAGAAGAATGAAAGACTTTACTAGCTGCAAGTGCATGTAGGTTGGGAGGGAGTCTTTATTCTTATTTAATTGTTGGAATGTTCGAACTGTTTTACGTGAAATTTGCATATGCTCCTTCCAAGAAAAGGTACGATTGTACATATATCAGACCAAGGTCTTTTACAATTTCTCTGTATTTGATGTGTGTCCCTTTTATATGTAAAGGGGGCCGTATCATTACAGCATCAAGAAAAGGACTGTTAGGAGAAGCAATTGCCATGGCTTAAATTTCTTCAGGATTTAACACCAGTCCATTGACCTTAGCTAAATTAACGACAGTTTATATATTCTTAAGTCATTTCAAGCAAAACCGGTAACATTGATATTTGTCAAGATAAATTTAATTTAAAATCATCAACATACTTATGATATAGACATAAAATGGTATCTAATGGTATTGAACCATTTTAATAAATTATATACTTTACATCATTAGTTTTAAATATACAAAAAAATTAAAAACATAAAAAAATTAAAATATAAAATATAAAAAAAAAAATATTCGTGTTGTCGGGATTGGAGCCCTGGGCGCTTGTGGTTATGGTCGGCGGTGTGTCCGCTAAGCTACTGTACCTTTGGGCGAGCGATTAGAAAGATAAATATAAGAATATAGCATTAGGATTAGTATTATAAGAAATTAATTTAATTAAATACTATAAAATTTATTAAATAAATTATCAAATAAAATATATACAATGATAAAAAGGAAGAATAAGATGAAAATATTAAGAATAACATTATAACTTGGAGAAGATGTAAGTTTAAAGAAAAATAATTATTAGTTGATTATTATTAAGAAAAATAATTCATTATTAACAAAAGAAATTAAATATTTAAGTTTATTGAATTATAAACAAAAATAATAAAGGATAGATATTAAGAAATAAAGATTATTACTGTTAATAAATTTAAAAAAATTGTTTTTTTATAAATAAATAATTGAAATAATTGGCTAAAAGATTGCTACAATAAATATAATAAATAATCCTAAATTTATTAACAATCAAAATTATAAAATCAATAAAATTTATATAAAAAATTAAAGAAATAAGAAAAAGATCGTTAGAATATTCTAAAACTAAAAAGAGAATTAAAAATCTTACCCTAAAGAAAAGGGATAGATAGATTTAAGTTCATTGGTTCTAGAAAAATAAACCTAAATTGGCGGTATAAATATTGATATTGGCGGTATAAATATTATTGATTTTGGATTAAAGAGGTCGCAAAAATACTGGTTCCGACCAATTACAATTCATTATACAAGAGAAATTTGATTTTGGAGAGAAAATTAATTTTAGAGGGAAAAGTTTTTAATTTTAAAATAGAATTAAATTCAATTGCGAGGGAAGACAAGGGTTTTGCAAGAGTATATAAACAATGTACTTGCAGAGATCAGGGCTTATAATTTTCTTGTATTCAAGAGTTAAGGACTATGTCCTATTTATTCTATCATTTATATTCATCGAAATATCTTCTGGCAATTGGAGGTGGTAAAATTATTAAATAAATAATTAGAATTATTTAATATAGGATACTTCTAAAAAATTCGGGTGTTGGAGTACACTGTACAACCAACGAAGGTTTTTTAGAATTATTCCTTTTAATTGTCAAATGATATAGGGGATTTTCACAAAGCTCGAACAAGTCATTTCGTATGGCACATACGAAATGGCCTTGACTTGTTTTTGAGAATTTGTGAAAAAAATGTTACCAAATCCTCCTGTCTAGATTAGGTTTACGATGTAGAGGATTTTTTGAAAGTTAATTTTATTCACAAATAATAATTTATTTATTATTTGTCCAATATTCACAATAATTTCAAATTCATAATATTCACAATAAATCCAATATTCACAAATAATAAATAAATTATTATTTGTGAATATTGGATTTTCTAAATTCTCCATAAATAAATATATAATAATAACAATATTTAGATCAGAGCGTAGCTAAATCCACTGGGATATAGGGCCGTAAGCAGGTCAATTTAAAATTTTATAAATAATTATTTTTGTTTGATTTTAGATATTGTTTTGATTGATTTCAATTATATTTTCTCTTCGATTATAAAGTAAATTTGAGAAATTGCTTTTGAAAGTGAGTTTATTTATTTTATTTTTGAATTTTAATTTATTTTTGAATTTTAATCTGGAAAGAAATAACAATATTATGTGATAAATGGCATTTTTCCTAAATTATTAGTCTTTAAACAAACGCGCATTTATCGGATTTTCCTAGCCACTTAGGAAGCAAAACGGACTTTATATCGAATATCAAAAAGAAGTAATTTTTAACTATTCATTCCTATTTGGAGAATATCAACCGACTAATCAAATTTTGTTGGGCGCCAGACTGCGAGAGTCACTTAACGACTTAACAACAAAAACTTCATAATTAACAATGCCAAGAAATCTTCAAACTTATCTACCAACGTCACTAAACCAAACTAATAAAATTCCCACTTAACAACTTCAATCAAAGAATGGTTAATCGTCTCCAGATAGTTGTAAACCATTATAACTTTTAACAATAAATTACATTTTAGATTAAACTTCAAACAGAATTACTACCGGATCTCAATGATTCAGGGAGTCTGTAATTTGGAATTGTTTCGCTTAATGAGGAAATCAAAAATAACGAGACCAAATTTCGTAAACAAATGAACATTTTAGTTTATTCAAAACAAGTTAAATTTATTATTTATGATAAGAGAACATAGTTTAGTCTTGAGGTTCGAATTTACTTCCCAGGAATACATTTTTGATTAAAAATATCAACGCATGAGAAAAATCTCCGATCTACCACTCACGATCCTGATGAACATTTAGTTTGTTAAATTTTGAGTCGAAGAAAAGTGAATGAAACTTTCGATTTTACTAATAGCAAAAGAAAATTTGATCTAAATTTTTAATTAAAATGAGTAAAAATTTAACACAATAGGCGGTCAAGAAGTGGTCTCCGAAGAGAGAGAGAGAGCATTTTGAACGAACATCTCAGAGAAAAGCATAAAATAAATTGTTGTGGACATTAATATTTGAACTAAAGTTAAATTAATTGAATAACATAATCTCGAAAGGAACTGAAACTAGACTCGAATGTCGAATTCAAAATACTCTCATATTTCATTGTAAATCAGAGAAAAACCAGACTCACCTCTACTAGCTGGTCAAAAATAATTTTTGATAATTAATCACAATAACGATAATAGTTCGGCGAAGCCGTTAAAAACTTAACTTTATGTTGTCACCGCGAAACTGAGAATTGAACTCAGGTAAATCGTAGCTACAAATTTTCGGCGATTATCGGGTCGAACGCCTGAGTTCAAGTGACGAGCAGAAGTTTTTTTCGCTGAAACGAAGCGCAATAATCCCTTCTCAGAGTCCCCTTCCAAGGTAGAACCGGAATCTTTCCATTGGCTGTCAGTGACGTCAAATAGCTCCCCTGATTTGTCAAGCCTGAGGACGATGAGCTGAAGGAACACCTCCGCCGGGAAACTCAAATATCAAGTATTTCTTCGCTGATCCCATGACCATTCCTCCGAACAAAGAAAGTGTATAAAGCATTGTAAATATTCAAGAATAACTCCGAATTCACCCTTAATAATTCGGGATCTTGTTCTTTATTCTTAGAAGCAAGAAAAGACATTAAAACAACTTTTGCTGAAAAAGTTGGTAAAGTAGGAATCTGGTTGAGCTGACTCGGAATGAGAGTAGCCTCGAACCCAAAAAGCAAATAAACTCGTCGATTATTCCCTCGTAAAATTAAGAGCAATAATTAACTACAAACCACGAATTATTCAATCATGACAGGGAGAGCAATAATTCATAAAAATTGTCGAAACTAATCTTAGAAGGATTCAGCAACTTCCAGCCATGAAAATAGTCTTAGAGTTTCAAACCCGCAGCAGACGGCCCTCTGGTTGTTCTCATCTTTAAGCCAATGATCCTAACTACGTAACACCATCAGTTTTGATTGGAAGTCCAAATTCGTCGGTCGAGAGCCTCTGCGAAGTGACGTCTCAAATAGCGCGATCATATAAACAAAAAATTAACAAAATTTTCTTAATTTCCAACCTAACAATAATTTCTAAACAATTTCAACGTGTCGTGGAGTGGTTTATCGGCCCTAATCAATTCCTCGCTGACATAAACTGTCCTTACCATAAAGTTCTGCAACGTCACAACACCTTCCTCCGTAGACAGAGGCTAGAGTGAAATGAAAGCCGATAACAGTAAACTCAGCAGCTTTATTCAAACTAAAAAAAAATATCTTTGACGTAACTAAGATTAGAAATTTCCTCCATTTTAAGACAGTAACAAACAAAAGAAAAGGTAATTAAACTTTCTTTACGAATTGTGGGTCAAGCTTTTCTCCGTCAATATAGTCAGAAACCACTCCGCGACCGTCCAATTTAAATCAGCAACTAGTCATTTCATTAGCAACAACCTTTAACAAAAAAAAAAGTTAAACTAGTAATATCTTTAGTTCTATACAATACTACTTCAACTACTTATAATAATTTATTAGGAATATTAGCTGATAGCAACTAAATTACAAATGCTTTAAATTATTTGATTTCAGTATTTCGTTTATTTGACCTTGTTTAATTTTAATTTAGTTACCAAACCACTGCTCGGCAACAAGAACAACAAATATTATTTTGTCTTCAAGGAAGTCTGTAGCGTTAAGTCAAATGATTTTCAAAATTATAATGTAGCGTCAGAATTCATACTCAAAATAATATGATTTAGCGCGATAGGTACAATAACGAGAAGATATTGTCTTGGAAAACGAGTAACTAAAGAAAACAAAAAAAATTAATTTTATATACCTTCGATGAAACAAAAGAAAATTATAGTTATAGGAAACTTATTCCTTTTAATCCGAATTTTTATTCTTAAAAACTTAACTACTCAAGCTATAGGATTTCCATGTAACAAACGAAAAGGATCTTCTAAAATTAAAACAAAATTTGTCGCTTGATTGGAATTAAAAGCGTTAACATGGATATCATAATTCCTTTTATTTATCGATAGGAATTCTTAATGAAATATATAGTGATTTTAGTAAGCGCGAGATCCTATCTTCTCTGACGGTAATAAACTCCACCGTCACACGATGGACACTCGCTGGTTACGAATCCTTCAGCCCCGCAGTGATAACAGAAGGTCCGATTGAATGGCTCAGGACAGTGGACATAATAATGGTCCGCATTACCACAATTCCATCATCCAGCTGGTCTAGTTTTCTTTCAGATGTGGTGGGGGTTTCACGTGGGGACTTTTGAAGATAGGAATGCTCGATTTTAAACTTTTGATATCGGTTTGTGTACCTTTAATACATTTCAAGATTGGCATCACATCTATAGTTGAAGGGACAGGTATATTTACAGGGTTGGTTTGGGTTTCTTGGCATTTTGTAGGTGATTGTAGCTCTTTCCCCTTTTGAATCAATTCGTCTCCTCTTTGTTTAACTTCTTTTTGGAAATTAGTCCATTCGTCTTTGCTAACGCCTTTTGGCTGTGGGACCTTCAAACAAATCTTGTTAGTCGATTCTGCCATGTTAGGAAAGTTTCGGGAAACTCAGCGATTCAGCGAATATTCTACAAAAGAACAACAATTATCAGTCAAAACACATACAAAACATAATTAATTTGATAAATCTGAAACGTAAGGTTTTAAGTCACTAATATGTATTTTACAAATTTTAACATCGGTTACTGAACTTATTTCATATACGTTGTTAGAAACAATTTTAGATATTTTATAAGGTCCTTGAAATTTTGGACTCAATTTCGCTGACACACCCTTTTCTTTACTCGATAGCTGTCGATTTCTGGACAATACTAAATCTCCGAGATGATATTGGAACTTGCGGTGTCGCAGATCGTAATATTTTGATTGTTTATAAAAGGATTCATCTAGGTTCTTTATGACCCAATCCCTAATGATACTGATCTTTTTCATACGCTCTTTCCATATTTCAGGATCTAGACGCTCAACTTCAGAAGGATTTTCACTCTTTTCGCGCAGTGACATAATCGACAAAGGTTCTCGACCTAAGTTGAGGAAAGCAGGACTGGTTTTTAGACTAGAATGATGTGCCGTATTGTAGGCGAACCTAAATTCAGGTAGATTTTCATCCCACGTTTTCTGATCCTTCTTTATAAACGATACGATCATCGTTTTGAGAAACCTGTTCACTCTCTCAACCGGGTTTGATTGGGGGTGATATGGCGGAGTCGTAGAGTGATATATACCAAATTCTTGGGCCATAGATCGCAACGTATTATTTATAAATTCCGTTCCATTATCAGTTATTATTACTTTTGGTGTTCCCCACCGATTTAAGACCAACTCTCTGAGTAGTTCGTGTATTTTCTTTCCAGTGGATAACCGCATTGGAGAACATTCCACCCATTTAGTGAACAAATCCTGGATTACTAAAATATATTGGTTCTGCTTTTTACTCTTAAGAAGGGGCCCAATGACGTCCATCGCCACCACAGACCAAGGTTGTTCAACCGATCGCTGCGTCATTAATCCGGGAGGTACGGTTTGGTCAACTTTGCAAGCCAGAAAAATTGAACAATTACGAACATACGAAGCTACATCTCTAAAACAATTTGGCCAAGAATAGTCTTTATTGACTCTCTTATAAGTTTTATGTACTCCCAGATGTCCTGACTGTGGTATTTCGTGTGATTCGGAGATTACGGATTCTAACTGATCGTCAGCTGGTATCAGTTTCCAGGAATTAAGATCTTTATCTACCGATTCTATGAAATGGTCAGGACAATAATGATATAATTTATTCTCCGAGATTTTCCATCGAGGAAATTTTTCAGGAGATTCCGTCACGGCAATGGATTTTCGCACATACCAAGATGATCCGGGATCTTGGATAATATTTAGGACTTCCGGCTGTTCGAATTAACTTCATTTCTTTTATTTTTTTTTATTATTTTATTTATTATAAGCTTATAATACTATTAAGTTTCTATTTCTTGCAATGAGAAATGAAAAACACAGAAAAATGCATATTAATTAAATAGTTGTGGTGTCAATATACCCAAAATAATTATTAATATGCGACAAAAATATTAAAAAATATTTATAAATATTTCATAAAAATAGTAAAAATTAATTAAAAGAAATTAAAGAAAATTATAATGAAATATAGATTTGATAACACCCGCACACAAAAAAAAATCTCGAGTGAGGCACACCTTACTAGTCAATTCTTACGTATTTTGGGTCGCTGAATCCAAATCCAAGGTTGCAATTTAAAAATTGGTGCGCATTTTCTTCCTAACCTCAAAAAACATA